>JACEGR010004182.1:0-91244 GCA_014170235.1 Listronotus bonariensis
TTATTATTATTATTATTATTAAAACAAACATAACTTTATTAATTACTTTAATAACAAGTTATATGGAAGTGTCTTTAGACACCATTATCGGACTTATACATATCACGTATATGTAACAGGTACCGGTACAAACAACAAATAAATTTATCAGAAGAATGGATAAGCTTAAGCCAAAGGACAATAATTTTATCCGATCTTAGATTGGAAACAGTGGCACAACCAAAAAAGTAAAGAAAAAGGGAGGAGGACAACTGACTTACCCACCAAAAACACGGAACGTCCGTTAATACTTTACGGGTCCTTTAAAGGGTAAGTGAGGTGGTACTCGTCTTAGGCGAGGAAAGCTCTTCTACCACCTTAATCTTTCTCCGTGTTTTTTCTTATGTTGTTTAAAATTTATTTTCTTTAAACCAAATTTAAATTTTATTTGGAAACCAAATACATTTATGAAAGTACACCAGGCGCTAAAAATAAATGTTGTTATCTTACTTTAAGGTTTAATTTTTTAAACTTTTAGAAATTTGCAGAACTTTTATCATAAAATCTGAAAACTTTTTTAGATAATTCTTAGCGATAAAACCCTAAGCAGTCGTTTTACTGAAAATCTCGCCAATGAAATGGGGCACAAGGATAATCCTGGATATATAAGTCTTAATCCCGCTTAAAATGAAACACATGAAATTACTTTTGGTTTAAGCTATACGGGGTTTTCTGTTGAGTTAGTTTTAAAAGAAAAATATATTTATAATATCTTGGCCAATAGCTTATCATTTTTTAGGATGCATAAATATATTCAGTAATAAGTTAAAACAAAAGAATTAATTTTAAAAAGGAAAAAAAATAACAAATTTACGGTAATATTTAAATTTATATAAATGTAAAGCACTTTTAAGCTGAATAAAAACATTTATTTTATACTGGCTTGAGCAAGCAGTTTTGGTACATCGGCGAGTAATAGAATAACAAAACAAGCAGTATTAGTCATGCATGTTTACATGCCGGAATGTCTGTCATGCCTGAATATTATTTAAAATAAATATTGAATGCCTTTGTTTAAAATAAACATTGTCCAGTACCGACAAAGTTTAAAGAGTGATTTTTCATTTAATTTTAACCGTTTTTGATTTTTTTATTCTAATTATTATATAGTATGTATATCCCAGGATAGGTGTTACAAAAGAACAAATGGGCCAATTATTTTTAATTTCAAGACGGTCCAAAACTAAAAATATATTCCGATTGGTATTATACAGGCCAAGTTACAAGTTAAAATATAAAAAAATGCTCAAGAGTTAAATACTTTTATTTTTATAAATATATCAAAATTGTATAAGAAAATGTTGTAGAAATATGTTTTGTGTCTAAATTTCAAGGTAAAACATTAATTAAAAAAAGACAACTTTTTGTATTTCATATTAAAACTTAAATACTAGGCAAGGAGAAAGCGAAATTAAAAAAAAAATGTAAAGTTTTTTTTAAGATCTTGTTTTTACATTTGCTTCCTTGTGCCGAGTATTTAAGTGTTTCTGCATAAGTTGTAAAAAAAAATTGCCAGAAACATTTTTATTTTAATTAAGTGATTTAACTTTAAATTTTGACGCAAAATTTAATTTTCTACAACATTTACTTATACAATTTAGTTATTTTAAAAATAAAAGTGCATTACTTTTCAGCATTTTTTATTATTCAAGGTGTAAACCTGTTCTCAATAATACCAATCAAGGTAAAATTTTGTATTTATTAGTTTTGGACCATGCAACAGTTCTCCCAAAAGGACGTTTAAAAATTTCAATATTTTTGGTTCATTTGTCCTCTTGTAACACCTATCTTGGGACACACTGTATTTGTTATTATTTTTTTAAATTTAAAAGACTCCATAGTTTACAAAGTAATATGTCCAGAGCATAATTTCATATCGAGTTTTTTTTTTTTCATTGGAGTAAAATGCCTTAAACTGTGTATTGCTAAACAAACCTAAAAAAAGTTTTAAAGGATCTTAAATATTCTTTATTTAATTTAAATATAATTTAACACTGGCATTTATAGCACTAAAGGACTTATTTTGCGCTGACTTAGTTCAGTGGCGACTCAAGTGGAGTCATGAACAAATATATCCAACAAAAAAATACACGCCACTGACTCTTGCGTACCTTATATAGTTTTTTTAATACAGCCTTTTTATTCTGTTGTATTTTTTGTAACCAATTTTTTTTAAATAAAAATAAATTAAACTAATAACCATATCTCTGAGTTTTAAAGTTGTTTTTTTTTAATATTAGTGTAAATATACTAACTTTTTATGGTTGGCAGTATTATTTGTAGCATGTAAGCGAGCTAATTTTCCTTCAATTTATTTTTTTTTAATAATTTTTTTAATCTATTAGTAAGACTACAAGTGGCTCCGACACGACTATCTTATCTTTTTTTGGAAATAAAAAAGAATCCACTAGATAGCACATAACAGAGTTACAAAATTATTAAATAAATTTTTGGGTAATAATAACATTTTTACAGTAATCTTGTAAATACCTACAACAAAAGCTCGCGAAGCTCTTTCACTGTAATATAAACAAAAAACAAAAATGTATGAAATGTCAAACATCAAAAGACAAAAATATTCATATACAGATTAATAAAGGCTATTTGAAATGTGCACAAAGAACTGCAACATGAATTATTTTTATTTAATAACTATTTTTTTTTGGGCGAATTGGTAAAAAAAAAGGTTAAATTAAAATTTTTATAATTGGGTTTTGCGGTTTGATGCCAATTTACTTTATTGGCACTGAAATATAACCAAAATAGTTTTGTTTGCTCAAAAATGTATAGTGTATTGTTTTATTTATTTTTTTTACAATATGCATAGTAATACCATTTAAAAAGAACTATTTTTTAAAAAAATTTCAGATAAAAAATGATACATAAATAAAAAATAATACTTGTTTATATTACCGATATAATAAATCATATTATATCGTGCTTATTAAAAAATTCTAAAAATAAAAAAGATAAAAAAACATCATTTGAAGTAAGTTGCGTTAGATTAGATTATTAGATTAGATAAGATTAGATTAGGAGGTGGATTGCATATCCTCTAACACTGCAACCTGCTCAGGTTTATTGTGTGTCCTCCGTCCATAGGTTAGAGCACGTTATCCAAGCCGGTCTGTTTAATCAGACTCCACAAGCTTGAAACTGGCCCTTGCATATCTTGCCGCTTTAGGTTTTCTTCACCCAGCCTTGCAAACCGCAGACGACAAAGGGCTTCGCAGTAGCACCATACGTGTTCTGCGGTTTTCTTTCTGTCCTGGCAGAACTTACATAGGTTTTCTTTCTGCCAGGCCCATAGTTTCCAGGTGTTTATTCAGTCTGCAAATGACCCGTCAGCTGACCCACCATTATTCTTAATGCCTTCCGGTTATAATTCAGAAGGTCTTTTGTTGTTGCGTTGCAAGAATATAAAAAAAGAAATTCGTCATTTTAAAACATCGGATAGAGTGTTAGTTTTTTTATTTAAGTCACATTCAAAATAAAAAAATATATATTTTTTTATTTTGGTTATTTGACGTGGTCTTAAAGCATATACATACTGGAGGCAGCTTTGCCGTAAAAACAGCTTTCTGTAAAACGGCTGTCTCTAGTGAGTAAGTTCCTTAAATTTTTAAAGTATAAACCCTGACGTTTCTACTAGTGACTTCTCGGCCGACGCTATGATAAAATGGCCATTGTATTAGGAATTTAAAATTTATAATTAAAATCGCAATTTTTCTACCAAATCTTTGTTTTTTCAAATATATTATTTATATTAAAAAAAATAAGATACATTCAAACATTATAGAGTTTTATAAAATTAGTTATTATGTCTATATAAAAAATGTGTACAAGTTTAGCTATTCTAGTATTCTCATTGCTTTTTATATGGGTCAGGTTATTAAACAAATAAATACATAAAATTATTAAGTAATTTGTTTAAAAATCTGCGATTTTTTACAAAGTATGTTACTTAAAAAACATTTTATTATTGTTAATTTTGGTTGTTAAAAATTTACTTAATGGTTTATCTGAAAATTATTTGTTTATGTTTTCAATAAAGTAAAAAACGGTATCAACAAAGTAATGTAAATCGGCAGCTTTTTACTTGGTTAAAACAATGTAAGGTATTTTAACAAAACAGTTTTATACTAATAGGTATATTTCTTCTGTATTATTTATTATATGCCGTTTTTAACTATGAACAAACAAAATAAATCATAATATGGTGCAGCAAGCTCAGTGGACTGTTGGACAAATTAATACATATATCCAAACCTTTTTATAAAGATGGACAAATCAAATGTAGTATTTTTGAAAAGCTTTTTGGATGATCCTATAATTGTAAGATAATATACAGGGTCTTTTATTTGCAATATCATACTTTTTGTCCTAATTCCTATTTATCCTGGGATATGATAAAAATCAATAGGTAATTTAAAAACTACAAAATTAAACCAATAAACTAACATACAGGGTGTCTCACGGTCGATGGTACCTTGACGTTTTCTGGAAAACGAAACATCAGATTTTTTGAAAATTTGGCAGTATAGGTAATGGCTTGTGATCTAACAATCAAAAATATTTTCAATGATGCAGCGTTGCCGCTTATATCAAAATTGGCAACAGCTTTGGAATTTTAAATGGAACACCCTGTATGTTTTGCTGTTTTTGAATCCGCTGCTAGCTTCTATTTTTTTGCCCCATTTTATTTTATACCTATCTCTTAACGGCTTAGCAATAATAATTTTCTTTTTTTTTTTTTTTTTTAAATATGTCCCAAATGACAAAATGCTTTAATACTCTATGTGCATTCGTGACACTTCAACGTATGAAGCATTTGTTTATTTTTTTTTTGTTTTGTATGGAGAAATTTGTTTTTAATTATACGGGGTCACTCAAAAATTGTTGATTTTACCTCTAGACATAAAAATGGTAAATAGTCATTTTTTTTTTTAAATAGAACACCCTGTATATTACTCAAATAATTCAAAGGATCATCAAAAACCTTTTTAGCGTAATAAGTATTTATTAAAAATAGCCATTAAATGTCATGACACACCAACTGTCAAATATTCATATTGTTATTTTACCAAGGATTGATCATGACATGATGAATTGATAAACACTTATTATGTTATATTTTAATTTTTAAAGAGATCTGCTTTGTTCTGAACTACCATTTAGGTATGAAAACATGACATAATTTGAAAAGGCTTTTTATGGTCCTTAGATTCTTTAATAAAATACAGGGTGTTCCATTAAAAAAGATTTACTGTTTTTATGTCTATAGGTAAAATAACGAATTTAAGCAACACTGTAAAATAAACAAATTTTCCCATACAAAAATCAATGTGAAGGACATTGAAATGCTACCCTCTAAATTTCAAGTGCTCATGAATGCAAGAGTAACAGCTTTTATTTAGATATATGTTTGCACAAAAATATGAAAATAATAATTTACTCAAAAGCCGTTAAAAATGGTATAGATATTATTAGGCAAAATATTCAGAAAGTAGTCACAGATCCAAAAATAGCCAATATACAAGGTGTTCAATTGAAATATCAAAGTTAATGCAACTTTTGGTAGAAGCGGTAACGCTGCATCGTAAAACACAAGGTGCCCCCAAGATCACTTTCTAGCTGTCATTTTTTATTTCTTTATCGAGACTGTCGAAACTTGGCAGAGTTGTTAGACCAACGAAAAGTCGTTTATAGGTGTTATGATAGGCTTTTACGACTTTCGATTTGCCGAAAATGACTAGAACTATCGACTTTAAATGGTATTTTTCTATAATTTTTGTTTTTTGGATTCTCCAGATCATTTTTAGTCGTAATAACATTTTCAAAACAAATTTTGGTTGAATTTTATTTTAAATTTAATTTTTATTTTATTATCTAGAGTGCCATGATCACTCCCATACTTACTTAGTTTTAGGAAAACAGTAGGGAGAGATGAGGCAGTTCACCAGCCGCACGTCCCCTGGTGGAGCTTATTATCTCAAAATCTCTGACGTCATTCGAAATTTAGGAATCTTGCGCAACGCGTTATTTAGGGCGTGGTCCCTACTATCTGTCAAACCATAAATGTCATCTGTCACCTGTCAAATGTCACCTGTCACCTGTCATATGTCAAAAATCACGTGACTAGGAAAATGGCCGCCATGCGTAGGATACTTGCGCTATGGTCATAAATTGATTTGCGCAAACGCGAAAATTCCAAGTCATACCGTTCGGGCGCTATCGACTAAAATCGTTATTTAACCTTGATGATGAGTCATCAGCGCGCGGTTTAAATTTTTTAAATATAGTGTAACGTCATACCTATCGAATAGCGAAAACCGCATGACGCCATCTTTAGCCATAAGGGCGCTACAGCTGTTTAAAATATGGCGAGAGACACCAACCAGCGAGTAAGACGGTAACCCCATAGCAAAATTAACCATAGCGGCCTTATTATTAAACTTAGAATAATGAAACTTGAACAAAGAATAGTTGCTAACGGCAAATAATTTCAAGGTCAAACTTGTCACATGATAAGCCTAAACTTCTAAGAATTACGGCCCCCGGCATTCGCGCGCCTCCGCTTAAGCCATCGGTTTAAGCGGAAGGCGTAACTATTGCGCATGGTAGCGGTTTATATTTAGGACCATACAAAACGGTTTGGGACTCTATTTAAAACCCTATAAATAAAGATGACTCAAGAAATAAATTTAGTCTTACTTCAACCGTCATGCATACCTTTAGCTTGAGTGGTAATAGTTCCATCTTAGAAGCAACCTATAACCCGCCCATCTACTTGAGAGATGACACTAGTGAATACGAGCTTGGTTTAGTCAGTTTAGAAACGTTTAACGCCATACCCAACATTGATAATAGTAATAACAAATTTTATGTGGGTGATATTACTCTAGAAATCCCGATTGGATCATATGAAATAAGTGCAATAAATGATTATCTACAAGAGGCCATACAGGAAAAAAATAAAGCCATCAATAATTTTAATTGTACCCTAAGCCTAAAGGGTAATGTTAATACGCTCAAGTGTGAGCTTGAATGTTCTCATACAGTTGACTTTACTAAGACAAATTCTATTGGAAAATTGTTGGGATTTCATAATATTTTGCTAAAGCCCAACGTTAAACATGTATCGCAAACACCTGTAAATATTCTGAAAATTAACGTGATTAAAATCGAGTGTAATATCGTTACTGGCGCATATCACAATAATATGCTTGTTCATACAATACATGAATTTTCGCCATCAGTACCAGCTGGTTTCAAAATTATAGAAATTCCTCAAAATGTGCTTTATATGCCTGTATCCACCAAAATTATCAGCAACATTAAATTAAAACTGGTTGATCAAGATGGTGAATTGGTTGACTTTAGAGGAGAAGTTATTACTATTAGATTACATTTGAGAAAGTCTTTATAAATAACTACTTTGTGATATGTGTGTCAGTATACTGCAGAACGTTGTGCAGAGCACACGTGTTATGGTTGTGAAATATAACGCCAAGAAAATTGTCAATTTTAACCAGCTTTGGAACACTAAAAAGAGCTTAACAGAAGAAAATATAAGATTTCTTGCATCCATAGGGCTTCTTGTTAAAAACTTTGAAAATGAGCATTTTAAACGTGACAGATTCGCTAAACTTTGATAACTCTATTACAAAAATAGAAAGGCATAGCCATTTACCGTACTCCAGCTCTTTCAAAAATAATGATGAAATTCGAATACCGGTGCAACAAACTGATATATACACCCTACCTTGGGCAAGTCATATTTATTTGGAAGGACGACTTTTAAAAGGGTCCGATGGAAGAGTTTCAGACACTGCTAAACTTGTAAACAACTTTGTGGGACACCTCTTTGAAGAAATTCGTCTTGAAATTGGCGGAAAAGTTATTGATTCGACTAGATATCCTGGAATAGCAGCAACAATGAAAGGTTATGTCTCTTACAATGGTAATGAGTTAATTAAATATAAAAACGCTGGTTGGAGTATTGAAGATGATTTTACCTGGGACGGGATGGGCTCAAACGGAACTTTTAATGTTTGTGTTCCACTAAGGACATTACTAGGATTCGCTGAAGATTTTCAAAAGATACTTATAAATGTTAAGCATGAACTAATATTGTTAAGAAGTTCTTCCGATAAAAATGCCGTTATTAACACTACCGATGGAGAAAATGTACAAGTTATTATTGATAAAATTGTTTGGAGGCTACCACATATTACAGTATCCGATGCTGAACGACTAGAACTTTTACAGATTGTTGGAAGTGGAACTGAATTGGATATCGGTTTTAGAAGCTGGGAACTCACAGAACATCCTTCAATACCGATTGGAAAACACCTTACATGGACCATTAAAACTTCTGTGCAGGTGGAAAGACCAAGATGGATAATTTTAGGTTTTCAAACAGATCGAAAGGATAACTACAAGAAAAATTGTAGCTTATTTGATCATTGTGATGTATCAAATGCAAAGCTTTATTTAAATTCTGAATTTTATCCATACGATAATTTAAATTTGGAAATTTCAAGAGGTATAATAGCTACTCTCTATGAAATGTACTCAGAATTTCAAGAAAGCTACTACGAAAAAGAAAACGAACCACTTTTAACTCCTAAAAAATTTAAAAACAATGCATCCTTAATTGTAATTGATTGTTCAAGACAAAATGAAATCCTTAATTCTGGCATTATTGATGTAAGGTTAGAGATTGAAACAAAAGAAAACTTTTCTGCAAACACAAATGCTTACTGTTTAATTATTCATGACAAACTTGTAAAATATTCACCATTAACTGGCATTATTGATGTAAGGTTAGAGATTGAAACAAAAGAAAACTTTTCTGCAAACACAAATGCTTACTGTTTAATTATTCATGACAAACTTGTAAAATATTCACCATTAACAGGGTCTGTGAGAAGAGTTTAAATAACCGTAATAATACATTATTCTAAGAATTATTTAGCAATATGGCAACAATGTATTTTTAATTTAAAAATAAATGCTTTACTGTAAACACTGCTTTTTTATTTTATAAGGCATTATTCTAAGAATTATTTAGAAATATGACAACCATGTATGTATTTTTATTTTATAATAAATGCTTTACTACAAACACTGCTTTTTATTTAGTTACCACTGTTTTTTACCGTTTATTTGTGTATAAAATTGCTAAAAGTCAATGTACACTGTGGCTTAAATAAATTAATTTAATATATAGAATGTGTTTTATTATTTAATATTTAATTATTATGTCTTAAATTATATGAGATTACGCTCTAGCGTTCTGCGCCTGCGCTTAAGCCTCTCGCTTAAGCCTCCGGTATTTGCTAGGTGACGGCAGCCATGTTTTAACGCATGCGTTTTGTTACGCCTTCCGCTTAAACCGACGGCTTAAGCGGAGGGCGCTGAGGTGCCGGGGGCCGTAATTCTTAGAAGTTTAGGCTTATCATGTGACAAGTTTGACCTTGAAATTATTTGCCGTTAGCAACTATTCTTTGTTCAAGTTTCATTATTCTAAGTTTAATAATAAGGCCGCTATGGTTAATTTTGCTATGGGGTTACCGTCTTACTCGCTGGTTGGTGTCTCTCGCCATATTTTAAACAGCTGTAGCGCCCTTATGGCTAAAGATGGCGTCATGCGGTTTTCGCTATTCGATAGGTATGACGTTACACTATATTTAAAAAATTTAAACCGCGCGCTGATGACTCATCATCAAGGTTAAATAACGATTTTAGTCGATAGCGCCCGAACGGTATGACTTGGAATTTTCGCGTTTGCGCAAATCAATTTATGACCATAGCGCAAGTATCCTACGCATGGCGGCCATTTTCCTAGTCACGTGATTTTTGACATATGACAGGTGACAGGTGACATTTGACAGGTGACAGATGACATTTATGGTTTGACAGATAGTAGGGACCACGCCCTAAATAACGCGTTGCGCAAGATTCCTAAATTTCTATTCATAGACGTTACTTGAAGGCCGCCTTAAGGACGCCTTTCTCAAGGCTGCCTCAACTCTTCCTTACCTTGTCGATTTCATAGTCACATTTTAAACCTTCCTTGAGTAGGGAAGTTCTTAAGGATGAGTTGATTTGACAACATTCTATTACTGTCAAATTTATAACCCCACTTTAGTGTTTTGAGAATTTTGTGCTTACAACGACTTTTTATATTTAAATTTTATTTTTGTTTGTTGAATATATGGGATTAAATTAGATTGTATTTTTGGGTTCTTTGTGTGTCATTTGTTTTTTAATATGTCGGAGGAAAGAAAATTTTATTCCGACAGAGAAAAGCATTTACTTATTAGTTTAGTAGACAATTACAAATTAATTGTGGAATGTAAAAAAACTGATGGGACAGCATTAAAAAGTAAGCAAGAAGCTTGGGACAAAATTTGTAAGTCCTATAATTCTAATGATGTTTCCAAGCGCACTGTCAAACAACTTAAAAACTGTGGGACAACATCAAGCAAAAGTAAGTTTCTTTTTTTAATTTTTACTTATCTAATTTTTCTTAACAGTTGGCATAAAAATGCTAAAATTTTATTAGGCAAGTGTTAACAGATTTTCTAGTAATTTTGTTGCTTAACTTTAAGAGTTCAGAATCTAATTGGCCATCAGTTTAAAAATCATAAAATAAAAAGTCCAATACTTGTGAAGTTGGATAGACATGGCCTTATCCTTTTTTTATGTTTACATGTTTTATTTTATCAATGTTTTTTATATTTACATGTATATATATTTTTAACAATCATATTAGGAAATTCTGATAACTTTTAATATTACATAATAACTTTTTAACAGGACGCGAAAATCAGATACGGAACGAAAAAATTATATATTAAAAACTGGAGGTGGACCACCACCTGAACCGGAAAATGATCCAATGGCAGAGAGGGTTCGATCTATTGTACCATATATCGACTTGGAAATATACAATCCCTATGATAGCGTAGCAACTTTTCAAAAAAAAGAAAACATTGGTAAGTTTTTTTGTTGCAGTAGATTCATACATATAATATGCCATCTTACCTATAATATGTCCTCGAATATGTCATATCATAGAAATGCACTAAGATCAACTTATTTTAGATTTGAAGAACCAAGAATTAAACAAAGAAAATTGTGATGATGTCATTACATCAATTCTTTTCGACCCTAAATATGGCAATAGAAAAGATGAAGGTACCAAAAGTAAGTAATACAGATAATTAGGAATGTTTTTGTTATACCTATAGTTTATGTATTTATTTATTTATTTAATTTATTATTATAGATTTGAAAACCCAAGAATTAAACACAGAAAATAGCGATGATGCCATTACATCAATTCTGTTTGACCATAAATATAGCAATAGAAAAGATGAAGGTACCAAAAGTAAGTAATATGGTTAATTAAGAATGTTTTTATGCCTTTAATTTATATTTTTATTTATTTAACAACGGGCGATTTGCCCAATATAAGATCATGCAGAACTTTTTATAAAGAATAACCTTTTTTTCGTAAAATCAATAATAAAAAAGTTTTCCATATGGTGCGAACTTACGTAGACATGCTGTAGATATACGTATATATATATTTATATGTTTTTCAAGGTACAGTTGGCTGTGTTGAACGTAAATCAAGGAAACGAAAAACTAGTGATTCTTCAATAAAAGATACAAAGAATATCTACACGAGGAGGCAACATTGAGACGAATAAAATTGGAGGAATCAATAGTGCAGCAAAAAGAGCTTCATTTATTAAAATTAGAAGCAGCTGAAGCTGAAAAAAATATTGGGAAATTAAAACCCAGTTAGAATTAGACAAAAAATAGAGGGAGTGTAGTTTTCTTTTTTCTTGGCAGTTTATTTTATTTATAGTAAGTTTATTTTGTTAATAGAATTTAATTTTTGTTTAATTAATACCTAATTAGGTATAGGATTATTTATGTTGTTTTCTTTATTTTTTTCTTGTTATTAGAGTTTCAATTTCATTTTATGAATACTGGGTTCTATATAGGATAATTTATGTTATTTTCTTAATAATTTATTTGTCTTGTTATCAGAGTTTAAATTTTGTTTTATTAATATTAATTAAGATTGTTTATGTTGATCTCTTTATTTTCTTTTTGTTTTCTTATTAGAGATTTAATTTTTGTTATAATGCAGTGTTTTTTTTTAATAAACATGCATTTAAAATACTTTCTTTTATTCTTGTGGCCCTATGTAATTCTTAAGTTATAAGTATACACCATAAAAACAAGAAATGTGCAAAAAACTGCCCTTCAAACAAAAAATATTTATTGCTTTCAAAAATATCTTATATATCTAATAGTGTTAAATATTCTACAATTGAAACAATAAAGAAAATTTTATGTAAACGTGGGCGCAAATTCCTCGTTTTCAAGATGCAAAGTGATAAACTTGTGAAAAATAGGTTTTTTAATATCTTAAATATTCTTCATCCAATTTTGATTTAATTTGACAATGGTATTTATGGCATTAAAGAAGTAAATACTTCTGTGTTTTTTATCATTATGTTTTGTATATTGTTTAGTTTAGAAAAAATAAATAAATCCACTAAACTGTAGACCATGCGGGAAATTTTTCTTTAAATAGAAGGTTTCTTTTATTTTTATTATTAATTATGCAACAACAACAATAAATACTTATTTAAATAAGGTTTTCATCTAGTCTAACAATTTTCACTATGCCTATGGTTCAAAACTGTGTCTGTCATCTACGATATTTGGCAAAAATTTAATTTTCGCTCAAGAGTTAAGTACCTGTATTTTGGCTAATATCAAAATTGTTATTAAGAAAAGACGTATAGAAATAAAAATAGCTTTTTATTATGCAATTTTATTTTAATTAAAAAAACCTTTTTTTGTCTGCAGCAACGGTTAAGAATTTTGGTTTGTACGTTTTTCAATATACTGCATGGTATATCGACTAGTAATGTAATTAACAAACTGGAGGTATTGTCACCCACGTTTACATGCCGGTATTAGTAAGACTGTCTCCTTTCATGACATTGCCAATGGTATTCAGCTTAACCGGTATTTTAAAATTAAGAGGACAATTTTCAATATTTTTTCTAAATTAATTAGGTATTTAAATAACGGACAATACACTAATGTTAAAACTTTTAATATTCCCGAATAATGTGGAAATTTTTGTTTGTTTTTTTATACCAAATAACATATTAAAATGCAATTTTAAATTCTACACACTTTTATTTTTATTTTTTTTTAAATATTACCACAAATACGGGTACTTTACTTTAAAGCAAAAATTACATATTTATTTACAATTTGATAGCTGAGGGTTGCAATTAGGGTTTTGGACCATGCAACAACTTTGTATAAAGAATAACGTTTTTTCGTAAGATAAATGTAATTTTTTTTATGACGCCAAAGTTTTTTCTACTTTGACAACTAACGTAATAACAACGTATATAGCTCTCAAAATTTATAGCCATAATCATTATATTATTATATTAAATTTTCAATAATTAAAATCCTTAATTTTCATGCCTAACCTAAAATTTTATGTAAAGATCTTAATTTAATTAAAGAAGGGTTCTTTATTGGTATTATATTTTTGAAAGCTTCCTTGTTCGCTCTAGTAGGTTCGATTACCAAACCAAATTTTAGCAACGAAATGGGGTTAAACTCAAGATTAATAAAGACTGCTAATTGCGGTCCGCATAGAAATTTGTGGTAATTATAATGCAGTTGTTCTACAATATTTACATTGGCAATGTGCCTTACACATTGAAGAAAATCGCTTGCTTAATCCTTTGAAGTTTAAACAAGGGTTTGGCGTAGCAGACAGTAAGTTTATTTTAATTGTTTAAGATAACGGTGAATATTTTAGTTTTGTTGGTTACATGTATTTAAGGAGGTTTCTCCGCCAACGTCAGGTCAAAAAGTTTTTGCTTATTGGTCAGCATAGGCATCACGAAGTCGCGATACGAAAGTACTTGCTGTCGGTGTGCTATCCCAGTTTTCAACAAAACGACAACCACTTCTGTGCTAGGATTTCGCCTATCTGTTAAGTCATCGTTGTATGTCATGATTTTTGCTGGACTGTACCCGGCACACTATTGTATTCGCTATACATTCTAAGCTGGCAACGTCGCGTGTTCAGTACCGGCTTACCTACAGTATATTTGCTTTGCAAACGTGTTAAATTATTATTGTTGTTTTGTAATTAAATTTTAAAACTAATTATAAAACACCGTAGTAAAACTAATGTTTGAAATTTTGTTTAGGCCTCTTACTATAAGTAATTAATTCACAGTTGGTGCCAATTTGAACAAAAAAATTATTGACAGGTTAAAGTAATTTAATTTAAATAAAACAATTTTGCTTGCCTTTTAAAAAGCTATAATTTTGCTTTACGCAGTTTTTTGAATAAAATGCAGACTTTTTAGGTTATTTGCAGAAAATCTATTAAAAACGTCGAGTTTTTGTGGAAAAATTGTTACTTTTTATCGCAAATAACTTATATTATATTAATTTTAAAAAATATATATAAAGAGCATTTTTTTAAATCATTGTGTTAATTGATTTCTGTGGTTAAAATGTTCTGTTAAAATTTTAAGTCAATTCATGTAGGACCAAGGAATTGCAAGGTGAAATGCTATATTTACTGTACTATATACAGGGTGGTCATTTTAAAACGAAACGGAGCTTATTTCGGACACTCCCGGCCATTTAAAGAAAACGTTTGAACCCGTCAATTTTTATTTTAGGGGAAAACATGTTTTTGCTACTTTTAGCCCCCAAACTGCAACCGTCTAGCAGAGGTAAGACTCACCCCAAAATCTTACATAGAGAGAGGTCAAGTAAACCGTATTTTGAAGGTCTCTTGACTCCAATTACGATTGAAGTATCTGCTATTATTTTCGATTATATGACAGCTTGTAAAAATTTTGTTTTTTAGTTTTTTATTGTGTAATATTGAATTGCCCGACATAGCAAGCTTTAAAGTTAAAGGATATGATAAGAGTTAAACGACCTTCAAAATGAAATATCAATTAATCTTTCTTGCGAGGGTGTGATTCACCCTTTCGACTAATATACCTTGAAGACCGTGCAAAATATATTTTTTTCTTTAACATACTAGTTTTTTGTTATAACGATAAAATTCCTTTAAAAATAAATTTTGACACTTGTTTTTTTTCGCGCTTCTACTATGCTACATGTGCAAAGACCATCATTTTTAATTGCAAATATCTCTTGACAAACATAGCAAATTGCCTTCAAATTTTAACAGTGTGTGTATTATACATTAAATTACGTATATCCTTAGTTTAAACAGTTTCTTGAAATGTTGCTTTCGTAACCATACTACCTTAATCATTATATATAATAAAACTAAGTTGATAAAATGTGCGTGCCGATAAAACTTGAAAAGGAGTCCCGATACGATAAAGGGACTTATATAGAGTGATAGCCCTTTATCCCCCTCGAACAAGAAAGTTCCCGTTTTACCCTAAAGGGCGTATTTTTAAAGATATAAGGATTCTTCCAACCCTTCAACTTGGAAATTAAGTGTAGTGGCGCCATCTGTTGTCAAGTATTTGAACTTCATTCAGAACAAGGGTTATTTGGGTCTCATATCAACTCCCGAGTGAACCCGGGAATCATAGCTAGTAATAAATAAAAAACCCAAAGATATAAGATACGGTAAGAAAAGTAATTATATATAATTTTATTTTAGATTTTAATGTACTGGCTCTCACGTTATAACTTTACACTTATTTTTTTTATTGTACACAAAACACAAATATATAAATATATTTAAATGGAAATATATTTGAATAAATATATTTTGTTATCTCTGTAGTTTTTAAAATATGTTATCGGATTTTTGTCACCTCCTAAGACAGTGTGCGACAAAAACTATGAAAAACTGGTTAACCACTTACCTTTGTACATAATGTCTTTATCAAATTATAAAAGAGACCAACTGAAAAACATACTTTTCCGCAAAGCATAAAATGGTTTAACCAAATATTTTTTCCAACAGGTTTAAATGTAAAAAATAAAGGTATAGATATATGTTTCGAGGGTTTTTATTATTTAAATGTTGTTTCGGAGTTTTTGAATTTTTTTGCTTTTTTGTAAATTATGTGTATTTGTGTGTTTTTTTAACATATTTTAATTAGTTGTTATTATTCTTTGTTTGCAAGAATTTTATATTTTCTTAAGACAATAAGGAATAATTAAAATTAAAGAGAAAAATTTTAAATTGCGTTACCACATACCAAGTTTGACATGCTTACTTTAAATATTTTTTTAATATACTTAACACACGTAAAGGTGCTTAAACAAACTAATAATAATAATAACGGGTATATAGTAAATATTTTGTAATTGCAATAGAAACTTACATCTAAACTCAAGAATGGTTTCTTGTGTATTATTTTATTATCTTTTTAATATTTAAGCGCTTTTCCAATAAAAACTTGTAATATAAAAAATCTTCTTTAGCTAGATATTTAAAATCGATCAATTAGAACACGTTGGTAAGTTTTATCCGTTCGGTTTAATTGGATTTAGCATAACGATGTACAAGTACATATCAATAGGTATATTTAGCAATATTTATTTCTACAGCTTTATTAAAGATTTTTTTATCCACTTATATAATAGGTTTTGGCCTAAAGTATTTGATAAGGTGTAATATAAGCAAAAATTACCACCAAATGCTTTTGTTTCCAGCTCTCTATGTTTGTTGAAAATAAGATACGGCCAAACTGCGACAGGAGTGCAATTACGGCATACTCTAACGATGTTACACGCCCAGTACATGGCATGAACGTGGTCGCTTGGGTATATTAAGTAGAACATTTTGTGAAACTCAGAATCTGCGAATTTTCTTAGTAGATTTGGTTAAACAGCTAGTTTTAGGGCTACATTAAATTATGGTTTAGCTCCACGTTCTGCTTTAAAGTGGCCTATTTCTACTAGACACTAATAATTGTAATATAAAATTTCTATATCTTTAGTAAAATCAAGTTTTTAATTGTATAGTCTTTATTTATACTTCTTAATACAATAATAAGTTAAATGTCACAATAATTGTATTTTTAGCGCTTAATTTAAGTGAATCACAGGTCATGACTATATCCTTAACAGGGTGTTGGAACCTCAAAAAATGCATATCATTTAATGTATAGGATTTTGGTCATTTTCAGTTAAATTTATTAGTTTAATATTGATATTAGTATACTGCAAAACTATTATTTATATATTTTATTATATACGCAAAATAAGTTGTTGGATAAAAATACCTAATAACGGCAATATTATTTCTATTAGATAATAGTTGTTAAAAAATGTAGTTTTACAAGAAAATCTTGTTACAAAAAAATTTACTTCTGGTACATAAAATTTAAATTAAGTATAATACCAAATTTTGTGTGGTTGCCAAAATTATATTATCTTAAATTGTTTATTTACCCCTACTTTTTATGCAATATCAAGTTTAATATAAAGAGCAAAAGCAAAAGCCCAAAGATTTTCATGTGTGGCTAAATGGAAAAGTCCGAGGCCAAAAAACAAAAAAAATATACCAGTTTTTTTTTTTTCTTTTTGACATCCCACGAAGGTCTATGCCTAAATACCAGAGTACCGTGGGTGTCGGGTTATTATATGTTTAACCCATCGTTCCCCCTGTTCCGTCAACGTTGTCCAGGCACTGAAACATGCAGTTGCATTTCACAGCACCTTTTAGACAACGCGGTAGTGCCACCACGGTCGTTATTTTTAAATAACTACTACCTAAATATGTCTCCCCCGCTGGGAATCGAACCGCCGACCTCTGGCTTCGAAGATCAAAGCTCTGTCCACTAGGCCACGGGGAGACATATTTTCATATTTATTAAAAATATTTAGAGAGCACATCAATCTTGTAATGAAAGCTATTTAAATTATTAACTTGTATACATAAAAGGCCACCTGCGGTAAAATAAAAGTAAAACTCTTTAAAACTAAGTAAAAACCTAAATATGCATTTAATAATAAAAACATTTATTTAAGATAGTTTAATTAATAAAAATGCAGAATAATGCACTTCATAAAGCCAAAAACATATTAATTAATAAATTATTATTTTGTATGTCATAAAATATTAAAGTAAAATAATGTTTAATCACCGTACAAAAAACTTACAGTAAAGTCACTTTGCTATCAGCGCGGAAATGCCCGAGAATATCCAGGTAAGGTTGTCCCTTGCATCTTGCCTCCGCTGCAGACCAAAGGGATTTATCTAAGCGGCGTTACTATGAGTTATTTGTACGGTGGTATAACGTCTTACGAGCAGATTACATTTTTATCTTTTTAGCCGTTATACTGATAAGATATAGCATAGCTGTGACTTTAATACAATAACAGACTACGCTTACATTGTTATATTATTATTGCATTGCTAAGATTGACTACATAAAAGAAAAAAATGTTTTTCATTAGGATATACCCACCATTTTTATGACGGTATGGCCTGTGAGTGCAGTGAGGGTGTCAAATTTATATTTTACTCATTACCATTGCCATACAAATTCGACTTTGGTACTTACATTAGGTTCTTTTTTAGTTTAGTTTTAAGAAGATGTTTCCAGAACGTTTAATTTTAAATGAAGTGTTGTTTTTCTTTCCAGACAAATAATAAAATTAATGGTTGACTGCACGATTCCATATTAATTCCAAATAATATAGCTTAGGCAATATAGCAGGAAAATGGTCATAATTTTTTTTTTTACAGCAAACTAATGGTATACTTTTGTTACGTGCATCATAACTACGTAAGAAAGACAATTTTGAACCAAATATTGCATTGGGAGTGAAGGGAGTGGTTTTTAAGATAAAAATGTTTTTTGCAATTTAAGCTAAAGAATAAATTCTATTAAAAAAGTTAAATACAAAAGTTGTCGAAATTAAGTACTCTACATTTTTCCCCTAATCCTCACAATTTAAAAAAAAACTGCTTTTTCTTTTTTTGTCTTTAAAAAAAATCGATTAGGCTGATATTTGGACCAAATATGCCTTATACTATTTTAAATGTATTGTATTTTTTTAATTTTTTTACTTTGATTTTAAAAACTTACTTTAAAAAAAAATAATCAAAATTTTTAGCCGCTATTTTGAAAGAAAAAACACAAAATATTCTGACATTTTTCATTAAACTCGTTCATTGTGTAATTTTCGTTAAAAAATTTATATTATTTATTTAAATTATAATTTTAAAGAATTTTTAATTATCTAAAAATGCAAGAAACATTTTTAAATGTGAAAGTGGGATGACAGCTATACAGTGTGTTTCTAAACTGGTATTACAAGAAAACAAACAGAACAAGAATTTTTGAATTTTAAACGGGTATTTTTGAAAAACTAGTCGCATGGTTCAAAACTAAGAAATACAAAATTTTACTTCGATTGGTATTCTTCAGGGCGAGTTATAACTAAAACTAAGAAAAATGACCTAGAGTAAAACACTTTTATCCAACACTTACATATAATATCTACATAATTGATCAGATTTTGAGGATATAAAGTGTACTATAAGTCACTAGTGAGCTAAAGTACCCTTTAGCTCACTAGTGAATTATAGACAATACAAAATTTTGTTGCTGGTGTTGACAATGACAAGTAACAAATAATGGATGACGTTTTCAAATTCTTTTCGATATTAAAAACAATTTATACGAAAGTGTTGGATAAAATTTTGTATTAGACACGTGAGTTATTACATATAAGTCACTTAAGAAAATTACCTCTCTCGCCCGTCGGGCTCGAGAGTTAAACTTTTCTTACGTGACTTATATGTAATATAACTCACTTATCTAATAAATAACTAATATTAAAAAAAAAAAAAAAACAAAATTTGGAGACTTTAATTTTATGTTAAAATTTAAAGCTCAAGCTTTAAAGTAAAAAAAAGTTTTAGGCATTTTTACAGTTTAAATTAAAAATTAATGACTGAGCCCTAAGGAGTAAAATTTTAAATAAACTTAAATCATTTTAAAGATTTTGGTAAAATTTGCTCCGCTGTGTCGAGTATGTAAATGCATAATATAAAAAATATTAGGAATATTTTTTTTACCTAATTAATGGTTTTACTACAAACTTCACCTAAAAATGTATTTCTTAACAAAATTTACCTTTACAATTTTGTTCTGTTTTTAAAATACAATTTTATCTGACTTTTCAAGATAGAGGAAAGTGACCAAATATGGAATAGTATCCCTAATATGGAATACCGGCATTTTTTTTACGGAAACTTATACAAGCAATTGAAGGGTTTTTTAAAGGCTCATTTGCGAGTAGAAGTGGTAATATGCCAGTAGAGCAAGCCCGTCGCTGTAATAACTTTTTTTTGTACAGAAGGTGCACAAAAAGAATTTTTATAACTTTTAGAGATAGTTCAGATATTCTGGTTAGTTCTGGTAAGTTAGTAGTTTTAGGTTTACTTTTTATTTAAATAAATTATATAAATTAGTTTAAAGTCGTCGGAAAATACAAATATGGACAGATCGTAGTAACCAAATATAGACTATTCCATAATTGGAGTTTAGGATTATTTAAAAAGCTTTTGATAGAGCAAAAAAGAATCAGAAAACAAAAATTAAGTCAAAAAAGGCTGTTCGTCTCAAAAATGAACCTTCGCTTACAGACAAGCTTCTTTTTCTCGCTCATTGTCGCCTGTGGGGGATTTATCGCTTTTTATAGGAACTTCTATGGCTTTTGCTCTAAGGAATTGTCCAGTATAGTTCCTCTACTTACGGTGGTTCCCAATAGAGAAACTCGTGGTGCCGCACTTATGCATGCCTATACGGTCCAACTGGACAGGCCCCAAAGTGCCAACTTTGTTCGTTTTTTTATCCCTAGTGTAGTGTGTCTAGGTGGAATCTGCTGCCTGCGAAAGTATTTTCTTTCCCTCTCGTATTTAAGTCCCGTGTCAACCTCGCTTAAGACACCCACAGCGTTGGTGTCGGCTCTGGGCACAATAGTTGCGCTGGATCCAGAGTCTGACGCCTAAATCTGTGATTGTTTCTAATTATTTTTGTTGCTTTCTATGTTATACCAAAGTTTTTCGTTAAATAAGCTTAACTTCTAATATAGTATTCCATATTTGGGTACCTATTCCATATTTAGCTACCTTTACAATTTTTAGTTTTAAAAAAAATCTTTATTTAAATAATTAATGAAACTTGCAATTTTAACAAAATGAAGAACAAATATATAATTTTTATTAATTACAACAAAAAGTTTTTTATTTATATTATTAATCCAAATTACGTGTAAAAACAAAATGGTATTTTATATTTGGTCACTTTCTTCTATTTAAAACTTCTTTTAAATTACAATTGTAATAAATAATATTAATTTTTTTAACACATTGTACAAGTATAATGAATAATGTCAATATTTTGTGTTTGTTGTTTTTTAATTTTTCTTAATTAAAGTATATATTTTTTATTGTATTTATTAAAAGTTGTCCAAATTATAAAAATAATGGCTGGTGGCCAACATTTTTGAATTTTTTTTTGTTACTTTTTATAATAACGGCTAGTTATATTATATATGGATACAAAAAGGAATATTTGAATATCATAAAGTTTAACCAATAAAAAAGTTTTTTTCTTTTCTTAAAAATTTTGAGGTTGGAGTAAAAATGGTTGTTGCATAGATGTAGGTTTTTTTATTGTTGACAACTTTTGTATTTACCTTTTTTCTAAGAAATAATTGTTAACCATGTAATAACAAAACTTTTTTACCCTTAAAAACCAACCTTCCCCCTCCTTTACCACCTAACGGATTTTTTGGTTTGGTTGTTTTTGTTATATTTTTAGGATACATTTAACAAAAGTAAACCAATTTTTTGCATTCAGGTAGTCCACTTAAATTTATTTTGCTTTTACTACACTGATACTAATATTGGAAATTTACTCAATAAAAAATAAATAGAGCATGGATAAGTAAAACGTAATCAGAAAACATTATTAATTAATTTTATAGACTCAATTCCACAAAGGCAATAATAAATTTAGGCCAGCAGCAATCAGTTAAACTTAATTACTTAAATAATTTAAAATATGAAATAGAGACCCTTAAACCTTAAGAGGGTAATAGTATATTTCATACCAAGGTAAAAGTTATATTACTGTTAAGAGAAAAGGATGTCTTAAGATGAACCATTTCTCAAAACAGTAATGAAACTTTTTACCGAGGTCTGCGTATCTACTGGGTATTTTATATACATCATGTTTTTTTTTGGTTTTTAATTTCTATTTAATTAAATTTTTTAGTCAAAAATGTGGTAATCCAACAAAATAATTTTATTTTTTTAACAATTATGCCACCAGTTTATCGAGCTTAAAGGTGTAACAAAAAGAGAGAAACCAGACAAAATATCAAATTGGCAAACTTTTAAATTTTTGCGACTGTTGCTAAGGTAACTTTTCTTTACGCATTTTAATTCTAAAAAGTTACTTTTGCCGCCCTTCATTACTGCACTAGTGCGGAAAACTACAAAAATATTTAACCAAATATTAGCGTGTCGCAATAAGGGATTTTCATGCATTTTATGTTTGAAATAAATTTTTTTCTTGTCCAAATTAACCAAAGAGGTGAAGAAAACACATTCCGCAGACACCCATATTTTCACAACAAAAAGCCTTCTTAATCCGCTTTTTACCTGCAAAATGCCGCAACTTTTACATTTACCAACAATAATGATAAGTAATAGGTACAGGTAGTAATGTGTTAAAATTTAAAAATAATAGTAAAATTTTGTTTTTACGCTAGCAGAAAAATTGCGTTTTTGACACGTGCCATAGGTGCTTTTTCCATACTTGACTGCTTGACTTAACTCCGCTACACGTTGATCGGTCAACTGCAGTCGCGTGCAAAAATGTGGCAACTTCAGCGTTAGTTAGGAAATATTTTATAACCCAAAGGCAAAAATAGAAAAGAATTAAACTTAAAAATATAACCAAGTTGATATTTTAAATTGTTTTAATTTAATTTTTTAAAGAAATAATTTTAGTAAAAACAATAAATTAACACAAAAACAACGTTTTTTCTTAAAATGTATTTATTGTAGTACTTGAGGCTGCTTAGGCTCTACTTAGAACCTTGGGATACGACAAAACCATGTAGATGCTTAACAGATGCATTTTTTCTCGATATGCATTTGTTTAGGTTTTTTAAGGTGTATTTTAAACATATTATAATTTCTTTAAATGTAGGCAAAAAAAAAATCGCATTTTTTTATCACATTTTTAGGCTAATTCTAAAAAAGTTTACATATTAACAACACTACATTACAATATTTGTTTATTTTAAATATAATTTTGCTTTATAAACAACGTATTACTGACATATCGGTAATGTTGAAATGTGTTTTTAATAGGATAACTGTTCAGGATTAAAATTGGAATTAATACTGTGCTTGGTCCTAATAATGATTTATTATCATCATTTTGCATGTAAACCCAATTAAGCAGTGCCAATTTTTTAATTGGGTTATACTATGATAAAATACCGTGTATAGTTATTTGCTATAAGAAATACATATTGTTATATTTAAATATTTTACAGTATAATAAATTCTGATAAGTTATGATTACGAGATATGTTTTATTATGTTTAGTTGATAAAAAATATCTATAATATTAATAATATTAATATACAGGACGGAGTGATACGTACGCAAAACTATGAAAAACATTGTTTGCCGAAAATGCGGATTAGTGGGTGAATCAAATAAACATGTTACTGCTGGTTGTCGAGCTCTTGCTGACAACGCTTATCTGGGTCGCCATAATCAAGTAGCGAAGAATATTTACCAACAATAAGCTATATTAAAAATGGCCTTTCACAAACATGCCCACCTTATTATAAGTACCTGCCTTAACTAGTCCTTAAAACGGATAGGGCTTTACTGTACTGGGATATGCCGATCACAACGGATACAACAGTAGATTTTAACAGACCAGACCTGGTTTTTATAAACAAGCCGGAAACGACGGGACTGATTATCGACATAGCAGTACCTTTGACCGAAATTAATAACAAAACAGAGGCAGGGAAGTCCATTTAATATCAAAACTTTAAATTGACAATGAAGCTAAAGAATATTTGTCGGCTAAAAAAGGTATCGGTGGTCTCACTTGTAGTATCGACGGTAGGGGTTGACTCAAAAAATTTCTCCAAAAATTAAGAAAGTATGGGTCTATCTGGAAACATCATAAAATATGCACAGAAAGCAGTCATACTACAGACTTGCCACATCGTGCGAAAATTTTTGAGTTGAGTGGAAGGAACAAAATTGTTTTTTTTCATCTTCTCTATCCGGCATAAGCTGAGAAAGAGTAAGAAATGATAATAATAATAATAATATTAATAATAACGATATTAATAATATTATTCATTATTATATTAAACACCATACACTTAACAGAATCACGCTTCAGGTCATTAAGCAGCGTTGCCTAGACCGCATACGATCGTTGGGTGTTATTAACAACAGCTTAAAGAAAAAGGCTAAATGGCTGAGAGATACAGATAAATTTGTGACTAAACCCTCTAGCTTTCTTGCAGACCCAGCACCAACGGTCGAAAATCCGCCACAAGCAAATGATGTGGAACAGTTTTGGAAGGATGTCTAGGAGGACTCGAAGCCGTTACGAAGGGACA
Organism: Listronotus bonariensis; assembly: GCA_014170235.1. Taxonomy (NCBI): domain Eukaryota; kingdom Metazoa; phylum Arthropoda; class Insecta; order Coleoptera; family Curculionidae; genus Listronotus; species Listronotus bonariensis. The sequence goes on from JACEGR010004182.1 coordinate 24,757, forward strand.
CTCCTGCTTTAAACAACTTTAGTGCCTATTGTATCGACAAGGAACTTAACCAGCACGAAAGTCCATCAATTACGACGGAGGAGGTGAAAAGAGCCCTGGATGGTGCAAGGAATTATTCTGCACCGGGTCCGGATGGCATTAATAACTTCTGGTGGAAGAAATTCCTAGTACCCATCCGCATTTGGCCAGAATCTTTGATTCGTGGCTTAATGGAGACACACCAATTCCTGAATGGTTTGTAGAAGGCCGGACTATTTTAATACCAAAAAAGGGAGATCTAACACAGCCAAAATACTACAGACCAATAACTTGCCTTAATACCAGCTACAAGGCGTTTACTAGAATTTTGTATTCTAGAATACTGAGTGCAATAGATCCTATTCTCTCTGATATAGGGGAGCGAGGAGGAAAAAGAGGAATCAATGGTTGCAAGGAAAATCTCTTAATCGATAGATGCATCACACAAGTCTCAATCCAATACAAACGCAACCTCAGTATGGCATGGATTGATTACAAAAAGCTTTTAATACAACATCGCATGAATTAATATTGCATCTGCTTAAAGATCTCAAGGTTCCTCCTAACCTGATTCGTTGCATTGAACAGCTGATGCCGCTCTGGAAATCTAAATTCTCCATAACATCTGGAGCACAAAAAATCATTACTGATCCCATAAAATTTAAACGGGGCGTATTTTAGGGCGACTCATCACTCGGGGGTATTGCTGTGGACCACCTGGAAGAAGGGAGCGTAAGGTAACCCATCTGTTTAATATGGATGACCTGAAACTCTATGCAACTAGTGAGCGAGATCTACAACAGTCTCTTAAAGTGGTTCACGAATATACCAAAGATATTGGCATGGAGTTCGGACTTGACAAATGTGCAAAACTTAGGCTGGTGAAGGGCCGATATGGTAACGATTTAGAGGCTGATCAACTTGCTGACAGCGCGATTCTCCGTCCGCTTAGAAATAACGAAACATATCGATATTTAGGTATCGACCAACATCGTACTCAGGATGTTAAAGCAGTAAAGACCGAGCTGAGAAGCAATTACAGGCAACGCTTAAGGAAAATATGGAAATCCGAACTATCAGGATTGAATAAGGTTGCTGCAACTAACATGCTAGCAGTTCCTGTATTGCTTTATTCGTTTGGAGTAGTTAAGTGGACGCGAGAAGAGTTACGCGAACTGGACGTTAGCACACGAAAAATGATGCATCTTCACCGCAGCATCCATCCCTGCTCATCAGTCTCCCGCATTTACCTCTCACGCCATAATGGGAGGTCGCAGCCTTTTAAGCTTGGAGTGTATGCATGATCGTTTGGTTTTGAGTCTTGGTTGTCAGGTTGCCAAAAGCACGGATCCACTGCTGCAGTTGGTAAAAGAACATGAGATGGCCAATGTTGGAGCATTTTTGTTCAAGGCGGCCAAGCGAGCCGCGGAGAAATTCGGTCTCAGATTGGAAATAGATTCTAATGACGACCAATCACTTATAAGACAGGAGTCTAGTGCTGTAACAGCTGCAGTTAAAAGAGCCGAACAACGGATGCTCTTAGAAGATCACATCAATAAGCCGCAGCACGGAGTCTTTTACAGAAAACATCAATAGACTCGATCTATCTCGAAACCTTACGTTTGGGTTTTTGAAGTCCGCCGAGCTTAAGTCTGAGACCGAAGGATTCTTACTAGCATCCCAAGATGGGGTGATAAACACATTGGTGTACCGAAGCCAATTTTCCAACGTTCTTGACACAGCATGTCGAGCCTGTCGACAGCAACCCGAAACCCTTATGCATTTATTGTCAACTTGTCCAGTGCATGCTGTCAATAGCTACATCCATCGGCATAATGACGCTCTTCGGGTACTTTACTATCACCTGAGGCATTACTACAGCATCAATGAAACAGCAATACTGCCGTTTGCTCCCGGAGACATTGAGGCAGTGGTGGAAAATGACAACTGTCGCATATACTGGAACTACGCGTTCCCAACAACGCATCAAATTCAAGCGAATAAATCCGACATCGTTCTCCTTGATAAGACAAACCACACCATGTATGTAATAGAGTTCTCCGCCCCAGCGGAAACTAACATCGATATAAAAGAACGAGAGAAACGAGCCAAATATCAAGATCTTCTTGGCGAACTTCGGAGGCTCTATCCGGAGTATACCGTGCGATTGGTTGTCCTGATAATTGGCGTTGGAGAGAATAACATATTAAGGGAAATGAGGTACATTCCAGCATGTGAAAATACACCCAAACAACTGGTGATGAAGATGCAGAAATCTGTTGTCCTTGGATCCCTTCGTCTACTGAGACAAATGAATTTGGCCGAAGATCACTGACCGAGCGGACGCGAGGAGTGGTCTTCGATATGGATGGCCTTCCGCACGACGCCCTATGGGGTCGGAGCCATGGGATACGTCGTGTTGGATCTTTTAAAGAATAATTTATTAATAATAGTAATAATAATAAGACATTTGGGCTATTTAAATAAAGATATCTACAGAAGTTAAATTTATTTTCTTTTTTTAATAACTTAAACTAGATTATAAAAGTTATTAGGTAGCAGCGGCTGGTGACCACCTTTTCAGGTTTAATTTGCGCCATTGTTAATTGTAGTATTTTTTAAATATTTGATTAATACAGTCTAATAAGTCACTTTAATCAGCTAATTATTTTTTAAACAGACTGGCAGTAACAGTGAAGTAATTAGCTATAATTAGAGGCCTAAAATTAGTTTAATTTTGTTGCGGGTATTAACCTACTAATTTGGCCATCAGAAGCCGTTGCTGTACTTAACAATGAAATATTCTATGTGTTACTTTTACAAAGCCATTTAAATTTTAGTAAAAATGTTCTATTATTAAAATTGAATTTTACTTTATATTGTATTTTTAAATTAAAAATCGTATTATTGTTAGAAAACTTCCCAAAGACTATTTTATGGTAAATAAATTTTATATACTGTATAAGCCATTGGTAATGGGATATCGGTCAGATATGCAATAACAAAATAAGCCCTATTAGTCATCCATGTTTACATGCCGGTATTCACGTTAGACTTTTTTTTTTCACGCATTGCCTATACCTATGTATTCTTGATTGGCTAATTTTATATTTATTTTATAAGTTTTATTTTTTACAGTTAAATATATTTTTCAAAATATATTTGTAATTAATTTATTATCATTACAAACATTAATTTAGAAAAACATTAGTAAATAAAATATTTACAAATTTTAAAATAAAAGGCCAGTAAACCTTTCAGTAAAACAGAAGGCACGTTAGAACCTGCCCATAAATTATGGTTTTAATCGTCAATTTTAACAGATGTCAATTTGGGGTCATAAAATGACAAACGTTTTCGTTTTTTTTTAATCTGTAACATTGCCCCAGAGCCACTAATTTTAAATGTAAAAAATGCAAAGAACCGTAAATCAAAGAACAGCTTTAAAATCAATAAAACCTTGTTGTAATGAAATGCAGCGTCAAGTTTAATAAAAATTTTAAAATGCGTTTTCGTAGCATATGGGATAAAATATTAGTATGTCACTCAGGTGACCTAAGTTAAATTCCTACCCATTTTTTTACAAAGGTTTTTTGTTTAGAGTAATATTATTTCAAATAGAAATTTATTGGTATGTAAATCATATATCTTTTGAATACCAAGTGTTACTACATTAAGTATAGTGTGTAGTTTTATAATGCAGCGTCTGATTTCTCTCAATCGGTTAGAAGAAATAAAAAATGTAGTGGTAGCTCAGTTGTGGCCACTTAATGTTTATTCACTTAAATATTGGGTTGTCTTCATCGGCACTCTGCGCAGGTTATCCGCCGAAATTAGGTAAAGTTTAGGTTAATTTTATGGATAAGTTTTGACGTAAAATTAACTCACGTTTAAACTTCTCCACAGTGAAGGCGTATAACCTACGCAGAGTACCTATAATGGCGACCCAATTCTCGAGTGAATAAACGTCAAGTAGCCACAACTAAGCTACTTCTTAGAATAGAAGAGAAATCAGACGCTGCATTATAAAACTAAATAAAGAAATATGTAGAAATTAAAAAAATATGTATTAGAAAACGAGAAATCTCTATTTAAAATACTATCACTTCTATTGAAAGACCCTTTAGTTTTATTGCGATTAAGCAGAAAAATAGCCACAGGCGTAATACAAATAAAGACGGAAATCAGCTATTTTTTTCTAATCGCGTAGTTTAAATAGTGTTCGAGCAACAAAAAGGGAAAACATTTGAAAGTGGGACAGAACTGATGATCGCGTGGCTTCTTTACTGCTAAATCTCAGTCTACACATAAAGCCTCCTAGCTAGTGTCCCGATGGCACAAAGGTGCCCTTAAATGCGATATTTGCATTGTTACGTGTTGACGAATCTAATCAATACAGATATTAAGCATCCAACACTTAACAGTATCCATGGTACCTTTGAGAAGCTCTCGTTATTTGTTTATAATATAAAACTAAATTATATCTAAATATTTATTTAGAAATATTTTACTGATTGACTTCAATGTGTGTTAAAAATAGTTATTTATTAGGTTAATATTATAAGGTATGATGAAATATTGTATAATAAAAAATCTGGTTAAGTTACGTGTATGTCCGGAAAAAAGTATATATGTAAAATAAATGAATATTAATTTAATCCATAAACAGCATTAAAAAAAAAATTGTTAGTTTTGCTGTATAGAAACAAAGCAAAATATTAAGTGCTATGTATTAGCGTAATTGAAAGAACCAATGCAATTTTTTAGGATAATAGGATGCTAAGTATTCTATTTAAAAATTCAAGTTTGGGTTTTATCTTAAAAATTTAAACATTTATATTTATTTTAGGTATTAGTTTATTTAAAGAACTTTTGTATTTAAAGCTTGTTTCTATCTCTATAAATATCGGAGTAATAAGACAAAATTAAATATAACGAATTTTTAAAATACCCTGTATCTTCTAAACCGCAGTCAGAGTAAACCTGATTGCGCAATTAAACTAAACACTAAAAAGAGAACGGGACAGGCGTCTTAGTTTTTCTGTATCTCATACAGTTTAGCTTATACCTATAATCCCAACAAAAAAAAACCCTGTACATTATATTATCTCATTTATAATTTAATAGCACTAAATATTTTTAGTTAAAAAAAAGTAACAGAAACAAGTAAGTTACTTAAACAATGCATATTTATGTCGGAAAACGACATACAAAGTTATATATATATTTTTTTTAAGAAATTATACAAGAGAAGGCCACCTCTAAGAAATGTCAATTAATTGTAGATTTTAATGTAATAAGAGAATGAATAAAATTTTATTTTATACAACATAACTTATGTCATATACATTTTTAAGATTAAAAATGGGTTTTAAGTGACCTAAGGTAATGCGTAATAACTTAAAAGAGAACAAAGAAAAAATAAAATAAATAAGCATAAGGGGCTTTAGAAAACTTCCAAAACATTGCTTACATAATATTTAAAGAGGCAATAAATTACTTTTATGTGAGCAATAAAACCCAGTGTGTTTTCAATAAAATAAACAAGTAAAAATGATCATCAAAGCTTTACAGTTTACGCTACAAAATATTGAACGAAACCAACCAACCGATACGGCTTTAAAAACGAGTATTTTACCGTGTTAAAATGTTAAGCATTTTTAATTCTATCGTTTGTAAAACATTTTTAATCAATTTAAGTTTTAAACTTGTAAAATAAAGGTAACGAAACCAAAATATAATATTTAAAAATCATTTTTGCAAAATTGGTTTTAAATTTAACAATAAAATAAGATGTTTAAGGTTTTTTTAAGCCATAACATTTATCATAATACTTTGACTTAAGTTTATATTTGAGGCCTCTAGATGCAAAATCCGTCATCTCCATGTAACCTAATTCTTGGGAAATGACGAAAACGATTAAAATATTAATTTTTATTTTAATTATTATCAAGTAGCAATTAAAAAATTCTTTATGTTTACGTAACGCTATTATATATTAGAGAAAAAACCTACAGGTAATAGATTTCAGGTAATTTCATAAATTAAATTATAGATATTGGCTTTTGCATGTAAGTATTACAAATGTCGGATCTTGGATCAACAAATTTGAAATACGCCGGCATTTACATCCAGAATGTTATTATAAATTAAAAATAAAAAAGTGTACACACAAGATTCTAACACATTAATTTTTAAAATTAAAAAAATCCTTTCGGTACGAAGCGCGTTTAACTTCACATGCGCGGCCAACCTAATACTTAACGATGATTGGTTGCGTTTAAGATGTCGGTATTTGCAAGTATTTTAGGCTAAAAGATGTCGGATTTTGCATTTTATGCTCAACTTTTACTAGAGATATTTCATATTAGATGTCAGATTTTGCACTTTTTCGATTTAGAAATGGATTCTAGGAAAATTTTCTATATAATAGCATATCCAACTCATTTTTTGCGATTTCTTGAGATGTCGGGTTTTGCATTTAGACGCCTCATTTGCTCTTAACAAATAATGCTTTGACAAGCCAAATAAATTTTTATTGTCTTGTTTTTTAAATAAATTAAAGGCCTAACCACAAAATATTATTAACAAAAAGTAAAAATTGACATAAGGGAAACTCGGATGTTGGGTAAAAGATGCTTTTTATTCTTAAGTTTAGTTCATGTAAACCCAATTAAAAAACACAGAAACACAAGTTTTGCGTTTCAGCTCTACGCTTGATAATTTTTATTTTCTTTATTTCGAATCTTTGTGATATCCTACAATAGCTTAAATATAGCCTAAGTACCTTTCCTAATGCGGACTTTAAACGTGTTAATTGCTTATTCAAGTAACTAAATTTGAATACATGTAGCATGTTAATTCACTAAATTTAGTACTTGCACAAGTAGATAAATTAAAATACAAATTTTTAAGTTACTTGCTTTAGTAACTTGCTTAAGCTACTTGACACGTATGACATTCAATAAAATCGCACTAACTAATTTGTTTGACATGTAAAAGTATGTAACTTAAAAATAAAAGGATATATTAAAGGTTTACATAAAAAAACCAGGCAGAGGTAAAAAATCTATTTTAGTTAAATAAGAAGAGTTGGTTTAGTTTTGTAAAAGGCGGTACCATTCTTTTTTAATGACTTTCTTTTCGTCTATCCCACAGACCATTTTTTTAATTGCACAAGTAGTAGAGGGTATGAATACTCCATAGTCCCATATTTCAGCCTTATATGTATCGTTGTATTTCAACACCGTGTGTATCGATTTATAAACTTTTGACAGACATAATATTAAGAACCGAAAACAGAGTACAGGGGAAGTCATGGTTAGTTATTTTTTTAAATTCATTTGTCAAACCATTGCTGTCAAAACCTTATAAATCAATACACACGGGGCTGCAGCTAACCGCTTGTACCTCGATGCGGTTATGTGTGATCAGACATTTAGAGATCGGCCAGACTAAGGAGCGGGCGAGTGTCAGATTTTTCAGAAGCTAAAGCATAAATGCAAGTGGCCACACCGACTATTAGTGGGCGGGCAAAAATAAGTCTCGCGCGCTTGACGCTCACCCGCGCTTAGGGCTAAACGTTCTCTTACACTGTCGTTGCAAAAGACCCCAAAAATTTTAAATTACATCTTGACGTTCCAACTTTCTCATTTAATTTATAGACGCAATTTGGTGGCAAATGTAAAAATGCTTTTAAGGGAGACTCCATGCTGTTACCTAAGTATTAAAAAAATGGAGAATGTTATTTCTAATTTAATTTTAAGAGAAAAATGCATACAAACGTCGGTCCGATACGGGCATCACGTTAAGTTTAATAGCTTTATTTATTTATTTTTAAAAAAGCCTTATTTAACCAAAGTAACATACTGAAACGTAAGTATTTAAAGACGTCAGTAATTGTAGGTGTTATGTTACACGTACTTGTTTTAAGAAATTGAAATTTTGATGTTTAGACATAGATTTTTATTGTTTATTTTTTTTCGGCATTTACATTACAAACAGACAAATTATTTCTATTTTTATTTAAAAAATATTGCTTTCTAATAAATTAAAATGACCAAATATCAACTTATTGTAGTACAGTATAAGAATACTCAAAGTTTACATAACACCTTCATCGACTGACGTCTTTATTTATCAGATAGGGATTTTATATATAAATAGATTTTCTTGTATTTTTGTGTTTTGATTTTTTCTGGTTAATTTTTTAGTTAGTTTATTATAATTTAAAGAAAAAATAAAAAAAATATAAAAAAATTAACATAGAGGCTTTTCTTATAACATATTTTTTAATAACTGTCTATACGAATATATTTTTTTATTTGCGGCAGAACAAAACAAACAAAATAAATATATATATTTTTTGAATATTAAAGTAGTCAATCTAGGTAAAAAAACTTTGTGTAGTTTTTAATGCTAAATCATAAAATAATAAAATATACAAGGTGTCCGGAAAGTCAACGATAATATTAAAAAGGTTGGTAAAAGAACTTATAAGCATCCACAAAAACACATAAAATGACCTTAGTAAAATATCGATTGCTTTCGAGATCGCACTTTTTACATGTTTACACTTTTAAAACACCCTGTATATCATATGGCGATTCTTATAAACGCTTGTGCTTTTTTGACAAAGTTTAAGTTTTTATACCAAATAACTTTTTTAAAATATCAAACATAAAAAAGTTTTAAGTTAAGTACACACTGAAAAGTTTTCGGAGAAAACATTTCAGTTCAATCAACGACTATTTACTAAGGTTGTTCAATGCTTTTTGGATGCTTATGAGCTGTTCTACAGCCCCTTTAGTATTATCGTTGACTTTCCGGACACCCTGTATAAAAGGTTTTAAAATATTTACAAACAATTTTTCTTAAATTAACATCTTGAATATTCTAAACAATGCCTTTAATGGGACTTTACATACAATGCATATTTTTTAAACAATATGTCTTATTTATTGAAAACAATAATATTACTTACATTAAAAATATATATTAATGTTTTTTACACAATGCTTTCAGCTCTTTTATACAAAAAAACAATAACATAGATATGCGAAAACACAATAATCTATATGAAAATCCCCTAAAAGGATTAAGTCGTCGTTCGTAAGCGATTGAATACATTTATCAGCATCTTGTTTAGTTGCAAATGTATTATAGAAGATAAATATCAGTTAAGATTTTATGCAATTCTTACATTTACAAGTAATATATTTCCATTTCTAGTTAAGTAAAAATATATATATTTTTGTTAAGTCAGAGAATTACTAGGGAATTACTTGCTAAAACAAGTCTGAAACTGGTCCAGTTAACATTTTAGTTTATTAACGCTATTTACTTTGGCTAAATAATTTTTTCTATACAGGAAAAAAAATTAATACTGTGTGTCCCGCTTTTTATGAATACGCCCTGATGTTTCAGTTATAAAAATGCAATTTTCTTCTAAATTTGGGTGGTAATAAGTAGAAATAGGGATCGAGTGATACATTATTTTGAAGGTCTCTCGGCCCTGATTACAACTGCTAAGTTTGAAGGCTCTGCTATTATTTTCGTTGATATGACAACTTATTATAATTTTGATTTTTATTTTTAAATAAATAATAATAAACTACCTGAAAAGGCAATATACCGTAAACTAAGGGTATATGATAAGTGTTTAATGATCTTTAACATGAGAATTAATCGACTGTGGGACCTATAAAATTTAAGAGTGAATCGCACCTGGCAAGAAAGTTTAACTATAATTTTCTTCGTTTGAAGTAGCTTGCGCTTACAGGTAATTTATATTATATATTAAAAAAATTCAAATTTAAATTTGACTAGCTATCATATTAACAAAAATAATAGCAGATATTTCCAACTTAGCAGTTTTGATCAGGGTTAAAAGAACTTCAAAATAAGCGATAACCAAAGGCAATTATAGTTTTTATAACTCAATTTCTCTTTCTATTTAGGATTTTGAGGGTGAGACATACCTTTGCTGGATGGTTGCTGTTTTGGTGGTAAAAGTGGTGGAAATCGTGTTTCCTTTTAAATAAAAAGTTGACGCGTCTGAGCGTTTTTGCTTAAATGACTTGGAGGGCCCATAATAAGCTATGTTTTGTTTTTACATGGCCACCCTGTATTTTTAAATATAAAAAAAACATTTGCTAAACAAATGTTAAAGAACAGGCATTTTTTAAAATGCCATATGTGTAATAACTTGTGTTCACAAAAAATTTATCACTTCAATTCTTTTCAGATTCCGTCGACCTGGATCTAGCAGACGGCGAAGACAATCTAAACGAGCTTGGGGCCTCGTTTCCGCCCTTGGAGAGTCCTCCAGTTCACTTTGCCACTGAAAATAACTCGGTCTTGACTGCACAAACGGGGTCAAATGCTCTAGTTCCGTGTGTCGTCAACAATATTGGAGATGGAACGGTAAGTATATCAAAGCTTTCAAATTTTAGTGTCGCTTTATTTTCTTTTTAAGTAATAAAAATTTTAATTATAGTTATCTATGTAATGTATAGTACAGGAAATGAAGCTAAAAAAAATGAAAACTTGGTAATTCTTTGGTCCTGGGGAAAATTTAATGTAGAAGGTATATAATAATTAATAACTCAAGAATCAAAACCTATATCGAACAAAGGGCGCCGAAACCCTTAGGGTGGTTGCGAACTCCCTAGGGGTGGTTATTTCGGATTGAAATTAAAAAAATTTCGACGAAAAAATCGACGGTTTAATGGGTTTTTCGCGAATAACTCAAAAATTATGCATTAAAAAAAAAAACTACTGAAAGCAAAATTATAGGTTTTAAAAAGACAAACAAAATTATTTTATTATAATTTTTCTACGACTAATACGAAGTGAGATACGGAGTGTTAATTGTAACTTTTTTTATCAAATGCAAAATTTGATGAATTAAAAGTTAAATAACGGGAAAATGCTGCATATTTCGAAAAAAATTATCAAACTTTTTTATCGTATATAATTAAGCTTAAAAAACGTCTCTAGAATTAAAATTAATTAAGTTGTAATGAAAATAAGGTCAGTAACTACTTTATTCTACAGAAAAATCGATAAAAAACAATCCCGTAACTCCCCCAAATTAAAGCTGACCTTTACTCTTTTACAGTTCTCTTTATAATATTATAATAATACGTTTAAGAATTGTAACTATTGTAAAATGCATAATTTGAAAAATGTTTTGTAGATTATTATGCTCTGAATTGGCCTATTCAAATTTTTCAAAGAAAAATTGTTTGGTTTGTATCTTCTTTATTTGTATTGACAAAAAATAAAATTAAAAAGATTTTTGTAGGGTTTTTAAGAGCTACGAGGCTCTTTAAGTAAAATGTTTTAAGATCTATTTTTTTAATGGCATTAGCTTAAAGGGCTCGAAAAAAGTAGTGCTCGTTCGTAAATAAAGGTTTTAAACGACTACATCTCGCCAAAAATTCACTGTACAGAAAATCTACGCACAGAAAAATTTAAGTCAATAAAAAAGCTGAAATTTCAGACTTTATATTTTTGTTTTATCTCCAGAGTTTTCGGAGGTATTTAGAAAAAGGGGGAAAAATCGTTTTTCACTATAAGCTCAAATTTTCTTGAAATTGGGCATTTAAAATTGGTCAAACTTCTTGGACCTATTATTAGAGCATGCATAAAAAGAAATACAAAAGGGTGAAGGTCAATTTTTATAAGGGGGTAGTTAGGGGTTGTCTTAAATGATTTTTTCGTTGAAAAATTAGATACCACCCCAATTTTTATCATAGCTTACTCAATTTTAATACATTTTTAAAAATAAAAAAGAAGGGCCTAATTAGGTGCTTCAAAAAAGATTTTATTTTATAAGTTGTTCTTAAAATTTGCAGCATTTTCTCGTTTTTTTACTATAAATCTATCAAATTTTACATTTAAGAAAAAGAGCTAGCCGTTAACACGCCGTATCTGGGTACGTCTTGGAGGTAGAAAAATTAAAAAAAAACAATTTTTTTGTCTTTTTAAACCCTACAAGTTTACCTTTTACAGTTTTTTAAATAAAATGCAGAATTTTTTGAGTTATTTGTAAAAAACCCATTAAACCGTTGATTTTGTCGTCAAAAAATTGTTATTTTCAATCGCAAATATCTTAAAAATATTAGTGTTATGAAAACATTGTATAGAACATTTTTGATAAGAATCATTTTTTTAATTGATTTTTGTGATTAAAATGTAATAAAAAATGTTCACCCTAAGAGATCAGTGGCAAGGTTTTTAATCCTTTGGACATACCTACCTTCTGTTAAAATTTCAAGTCAATCACTGCAGGACCAAAAACTTGCCAGGTAAAATGGCTTCCTGTACTAATAAGCTTCTTAATTTTTATATTTTAATAATTCATTAAATTAATTTTAAAATATAAAAAAATATGTGTTTAATCAGGCACTGGCTTAACAACCGCAATTATAAGAAAAAAACCGTCGTGCGGAGAGTTTATGTATTTACGTATATGAAAGCCGTCGATAATCTAAATTAATTAGTTATTACCGGCGATGTTTACTTTTTGTAGATGTCGCCATCCTGCGGCTGTTCTTATAAAAATTAATAATTCCGCCAAATAATAGCTACATTAACCGTACTAATTATTAATTTGTTGTGCAGCAAGCGTTTACTTTTCTTGTTTTTTTTTTTTTTTAATTTTGTAGTTTTTACTGATCAATAATTCAAAATAAAACTGGAAACACGTCTAACACCAACAAAAGATTATTCAAAGCTATAAGTAGTTATTTAAAGAAGAATAAATTAAAAAAAAAACAGAAAATAAAAAGAAAAAAAACTACTCGTTTCATAGAACCAAAACTTAAGTCTTAATTAATTAAAATATTGTTTTGTTGGATTTGATTTTTTAATATCCGTATTTGTCATTAAAATTGTATTATCTTTTAAGATATGCAGTGTATAATAAAAAATTTAAATTCTAAAAAAACATGCTTGTGTCCAATTGTAATTTAATATCCCCTATATTTTATATAATCTCCATAACCTTATTATTGTTTCCTTGTCTTGCAAATTTAAAGTTTCTTATTCCATAAATACATGCATAGTTACTTGAATTAGTACTTTAGTTTTGGTGAGTTCCGCTAAAATACTTATTAGAATTTTCATCGAATTTTATATACGTAAACAGATATAACCGCCGGATGGCGGTTTCCTTCTTATAAGTGAGCAATGCCGCCACCGGTCTTTTAGCTAGTGCCTTTAAATAACTAATGAGGAAAAACTAAGAAACTATTTGACCGTGACATATTATTAATATTAATTTTTAGGTTTCTTCTTTAAAAAAAAAAAAACTTTAATTAAATTAATACTGCATTTTAAAATAAAAAGAAAAAACTTTATAATAGTTTTAAAACCTAAAATTAGATTGATTTTTCGTTTTTACTACTGTATAATTGTGCCTTCGGAAGTTCTTACTAAATGGGAAACTTTTTATTTATTAACTTTACAAAAAAGTGTCATGTCATAAAAAGTCCTGCTTGATGAGAATATACATTTCCACAAAAATATTTGAAGGTTGGATGTACAGGGATTGAATTAAAAAATAGGTTTTTTTCCAAATTTAAATAAAGGTTATGTCTAACTACAGTACCAAAGTTTAAAGGGTGATTTTTTTATGTCATTTTATGTAGAAAAGTTCCCATTAACATATGTTCGAAGTTGCTTCGTTTCTAAGATACAGAACGTTAATTATTTTTTTTTTATATCTTAATACAAAGCCGGACATAAAAAAAAAAACATACCTAACTTAAAAGTTGTATTTTTAGTTGCTTTATAGGAAAAAAATATAAAAACTATATCAAAAGCCAGTGGCTTACAGTAGGCACAACAGCCAATATTAATATGAGAAAAGTATACGCCAGTGGCATTTTATGTGGTTATTATATTTTTTTCTTATAAAGCAACTGAAAAATTCAACTTTTTAGTGTAGTACTTTTTTTGTATATCTGGCTTCCTATTTAACATATTAAAAGAAAAATAAGACTTACAAAAATAATCTTAAAAACGAAAAAACCTCGGACATATGCTTATAGGAACTTTATAAAATAACAGTAGAAAAGCTATACCGTTTCTGCGGCAATAGGGGTAGTTTTTACTATGTATTTTCATATAGGAGAAATTTAAGGTCCGAAAACACAATTTTATGACCATCTCAACCCCTAACGCAAAATTAGAATTTTTATGCCCTAAGTCACCACGTGCTAGATAGGGGTAACTAACCATCGATGACGTCATCACCTAAACTTAAAATTGAAACGACCTATAAATTAAAAAAGTCTTGCCGGAGCTGGGAGTCGAACCCATGACAGTCCAACACCTGCGTGAGAATCCAACGCCATATACCACTAGGCCATTGGGGATTTGAAAATTAAAACACCAAACGAGGTATAATTGGGACCAGACGTCATCACCTATAAATTAAAAAAGTCTCGCCGGCGCTGGGAGTCGAACCCATGACACCAGGCCACCTGCGTGAGAATCCAACGCCATATACCACTAGGCTATTGGAAGATCTGAAAATTAAATGGCAAACGGGGATCTAATGAATCTTTATATAGTTTTTAACGTATATTTCGGTTTCTAGTAGATCGATTTTAGTTGTTCTTTTTGCTAATAATTTAATTTTTATAAATCTACAAATATTAATACTAAAATGTTTAATAATAATTATGTTATTTGAGTGTAAATAGGGCCTTAACAGTTTTTAACGTATATCTTGGCTTCTAGTGGTTTGATTTTAGTCATTCTTTTTGTCGTCCACCGGTGAAGCTTATTATCTCAAGATCTCCGACGTCATTAAATATTTAGGAATCTTGCACAACGCGTTATTTTAGGGCGTGGCCAATCTGTAAAACGTCGTCTGTCATCTGTCAAATGTCACCTGTCACCTGTCATATGTCAAAAATCACGTGACTTACAAAATGGCCACCATGCGGGGGATACTTGCGCGGGGTGTAAGCGGGGGCTTAAGCGCAGGTGTAGAGCTTTTCAAGGTCAAAGCATACGTCAACAATAACAAAGATAGCTGCGGTTAGATAATAAACGGTAAAAAAACAGTGGTAACTAAATAAAAAGCAGTGTTTGTAGTAAAGCATTTATTATTATAAAATAAAAAAAATACATACATGGTTGTCATATTTCTAAATAATTCTTAGAATAATACCTTATAAAATAAATAGCAGTGTTTACAGTAAAGCAATTATTTTTAAATTAAAAAATACATTGTTGCCATATTGCTAAATAATTCTTAGAATAATACCTTATAAAATAGGATATTTAATTATAAACTCAACATGTATTTTGGTACGTGTTCGTATTTTATCTCCTAAAAATAAAATATAATCATTTAAATTTAACTTCTGGTGTAACAACTCGCTTGGTTTTCATATGCTGTTGTGTTTATATACGTTTTAACAGGTGTGTCGATATTAACATATTCAATAATTCCACTTGTAATGGGAAACCTGTAGTAATCAAATTTTGTGCCATTTATTAAAAGATGTTTTGACAAACCTTTTTCGCAAACCAACATAATATTCATGTAACCATACAAGTTGTTTTCGGGCTTATCCTTTACACCATCTTCTGTTTTAAGCTTTTTTGCTAAATGATACGGATGAGTTAAATTACGTCCGAATTTGTCGAGAGTCATCTTGAAAATGATGTTATATTACTAAATAAACTGTTTTTATTCAATAATATCGGCTTCCTTTAACTCTTCAATAATACTCATAATCTCATTTTGGTGGTTATTATTACCCACTTGCTTGCTAGCCATTAACAATCTTAATCTATCCACAAGCTCATTTGGATCATCCCAGTAAATATAATCAGTTTTATTATTGTTAAATATTTTATGTTTAGTATCAATTGGTAAACCATAGCCTTGAAGATTTTGTGCTCTTGTAATTCGCAACTGTTTATCGCGTTCTTTTTGTTTTCTTATTCGCTCCTCTTTTATACGTTCGAGTAATGGTTTAATTGTTAACATGTACTTGACACCTCTATTACCAGCATGCTGTTCGTTTTCATCAAAATTTCTCTTACTAGCATTCGTTAGTAAAACCAATTTTGCAAATGCTCGCTCGTCTAGTGCTGTAAATTTGTTTTTAACGGATTGGTCTTGAATATAAGTTCATATAGACCAGGAGTTCCAATAAATTTTTCCCCTTTAACATAAATATCTGGGCCGTTAAATTCAAGTCGAGAATCGCCGAAAGTTAGATGATCAGTAGTCATATCATGTTTTAAATAGTTTCGATCGTACTCGTTTTCCGTATCTTTTATAAAACCTTCCACATATTGTCTAGGTAGCGGATCATACTGATCTAGATATTCTCGAAAGGATTCTTCCGGAATACTATCAATCTGAACAGGATTTAATTGTGGGTCAACTCTAAAGTCATCATCAAAGTAACTTTCTTCAGGTTGGTGCTCATAGATAGTTCTGTCTAAATTAGTTTCCTCTGTTTCGCCTTCTTCCATCATTTGATCATCTTCCGACGGCTCATAATCCATATATTCTTCTTCTTGTTCAGCTATATCATCTTGTTTTTTAACGGGACTGGCAAAGTTAAGAGGAGTTCGTGCTTTCTTTATTACTGTATGAGTAAAATTTTCGCTTTGACGTCTTTTTAAGGACTTTGGTATAAATGGTTGTCTATCAGATTGAGTGTTTTGTATTGATTTGGATATTATTTTTGCCAAAGGTTTATACGTATTTTCCAATATAACAGCATTCTCATAACGACCAGCTTTTATTGAATCATATAATTTTTTTACACTACGCGAATGTTTATCAAGGAGTTGAAGAATGTTTGGATCTTCTTGCAAACTCCGCTTATCTTCTGAGCGCTGATCATCATTCGTGTCGAACTCTAGCTCACCATTCTCACGTTGCTGCTTCATTAAAAGCTTGTATTTTTTTCGAATACTATTGGAAGCTTCAATTATTTTACGCCTCGCATCCTTGTCCAACTTGTTCAAATCCATGGTAAAGATATATTTTTAATAATTAGCTTAAGCGATAACAGTCTTTATTTTCAAATACAGCACTGTTTTCTAAAATACAGCACTGTTTTCTAAAATACAGCACTGTTTTTCTAAAATACAGCACTGTTTTTCTAAAATACAGCACTGTTTTTCTAAAATGCAGCACTGTTTTCTAAAATACAGCACTGTTTTCTAAATACAGCACTGTTTTCTAAAATACAGCACTGTTTTTCTAAATACGGCACTGTTTTTCTAAAATACAGCACTGTTTTCTAAAATACGGCACTGTTTTTCTAAATACGGCACTGTTTTCTAAACACGGCACTGTTTTTCTTAAATACGGTACTGTGAAGAATGTTTGGATCTTCTTGCAAACTCCGCTTATCTTCTAAGCGCTGATCATCATTCGTGTCGAACTCTAGCTCACCATTCTCACGTTGCTGCTTCATTAAAAAGCTTGTATTTTTTCGAATACTATTGGAAGCTTCAATTATTTTACGCCTCGCATCCTTGTCCAACTTGTTCGAATCCATGGTAAAGATATATTTTTAATAATTAGCTTATGCGATAGCCAGTCTTTATTTTCAAATACAGCACTGTTTTTCTAAAAATACAGCACTGTTTTCTAAAATACAGCACTGTTTTTCCTAAAATACGGCACTGTTTTTCTAAAATACAGCACTGTTTTTTCTAAATACGGCACTGTTTTCTAAAATACGGCACTGTTTTTTCTAAAATACAGCACTGTTTTTCTAAATACGGCACTGTTTTTCTAAAATACAGCACTGTTTTTCTAAAATGCAGCCTCTGTTTTTTCTAAAATACGGCACTGTTTTCTAAATACGGCACTGTTTTTCTAAATACGGCACCGTTTTTCTAAAATACGGCTGTTTTTCTAAATACGCACTCTTTTTCCTAAATACGACACTGTTTTCTTAAATACGGCACTGTTTTTCTTAAATACGATATTATTGTTAATAATCTTTATGTAGCTCTAGACACGTGTTGACTCAATGACGGGTAGAACTAAATGATGGCAGTTATAGTATAGCGTAACATATAAATATACCCAACATTCTGATTCAATCCTTAGTATTGTCAAAGACTTTGTGCTGTACGGTCATGCAGAAGTTTAAGAAAAATCAATTAAGAAAAAACTGCTCGTAGAGGCAAGGGGATTCCTTCGCGACCGCGTTTCAAAAAGCGAGGAGGCATTGTGGAGAAACCACGTACAATGCCAAGATCTTTTCTCTGCTGCTGAAGTAGCTCTGAAAGCATTCAATGGGGTGGAAAAAGAAAAACCTGCAGATGATGTAGTACCTTTACCTGTAGTCGGCGGATTTCTACCATTTTAATACCACTTTTTGCCGGCTTAAGCGCCGTAGGAGCACTTAGCGGCGGAATATCAGGGATCGTAAAAGCTGTTAAAGATTCTAAGGCGGCGCAAGAAAGATTAGAAGAAGAAAAGAGACACAACAAATCAATGGAATCTATTGCGATTAGCAAAACTGGTAGCGGTTTATATTTAGGACCATACAAAAACGGTTTGGGACTCTATTTAAAACCCTATAAATACAGATGACTCAAGAAATAAATTTAGTCTTACTTCAACCGTCATGCATACCTTTAGCTTGAGTGGTAATAGTTCCATCTTAGAAGCAACCTATAACCCGCCCATCTACTTGAGAGATGACACTAGTGAATACGAGCTTGGTTTAGTCAGTTTAGAAACGTTTAACGCCATACCCAACATTGATAATAGTAATAACAAATTTTATGTGGGTGATATTACTCTAGAAATCCCGATTGGATCATATGAAATAAGTGCAATAAATGATTATCTACAAGAGGCCATACAGGAAAAAAATAAAGCCATCAATAATTTTAATTGTACCCTAAGCCTAAAGGGTAATGTTAATACGCTCAAGTGCGAGCTTGAATGTTCTCATACAGTTGACTTTACTAAGACAAATTCTATTGGAAAATTGTTGGGATTTCATAATATTTTGCTAAAGCCCAACGTTAAACATGTATCGCAAACACCTGTAAATATTCTGAAAATTAACGTGATTAAAATCGAGTGTAATATCGTTACTGGTGCCTATCACAATAATAAGCTTGTTCATACAATACATGAATTTTCGCCATCAGTACCAGCTGGTTTCAAAATTATAGAAATTCCTCAAAATGTGCTTTATATGCCTGTATCCACCAAAATTATCAGCAACATTAAATTAAAACTGGTTGATCAAGATGGTGAATTGGTTGACTTTAGAGGAGAAGTTATAACTATTAGATTACATTTGAGAAAGTCTTTATAAATAACTACTTCGTGATGTGTGTGTGTCAGTATACTGCAGAACGTTGTGCAGAGCACACGTGTTATGGTTGTGAAATATAACGCCAAGAAAATTGTCAATTTTAACCAGCTTTGGAACACTAAAAAGAGCTTAACAGAAGAAAATATAAGATTTCTTGCATCCATAGGGCTTCTTGTTAAGAACTCCGAAAATGAGCATTTTAAACGTGACAGATTCGCTAAACTTTGATAACTCTATTACAAAAATAGAAAGGCATAGCCATTTACCGTACTCCAGCTCTTTCAAAAATAATGATGAAATTCGAATACCGGTGCAACAAACTGATATATACACCCTACCTTGGGCAAGTCATATTTATTTGGAAGGACGACTTTTAAAAGGGTCCGATGGAAGAGTTTCAGACACTGCTAAACTTGTAAACAACTTTGTGGGACACCTCTTTGAAGAAATTCGTCTTGAAATTGGCGGAAAAGTTATTGATTCGACTAGAAATCCTGGAATAGCAGCAACAATGAAAGGTTATGTCTCTTACAATGGTAATGAGTTAATTAAATATACAAACGCCGGTTGGAGTATTGAAGATGATTTTACCTGGGACGGGATGGGCTCAAACGGAACTTTTAATGTTTGTGTTCCACTAAGAACATTACTAGGATTCGCTGAAGATTTTCAAAAGATACTTATAAATGTTAAGCATGAACTAATATTGTTAAGAAATTCTTCCGATAAAAATGCCGTTATTAACACTGCCGATGGAGAAAATGTACAAGTTAATATTGATAAAATTGTTTGGAAGCTACCACATATTACAGTATCCGATGCTGAACGACTAGAACTTTTACAGATTGTTGGAAGTGGAACTGAATTGGATATCGGTTTTAGAAGCTGGGAACTCACAGAACATCCTTCAATACCGATTGGAAAACACCTTACATGGACCATTAAAACTTCTGTGCAGGTGGAAAGACCAAGATGGATAATTTTAGGTTTTCAAACAGATCGAAAGGATAACTACAAGAAAAATTGTAGCTTATTTGATCATTGTGATGTATCAAATGCAAAGCTTTATTTAAATTCTGAATTTTATCCATACGATAATTTAAATTTGGAAATTTCAAGAGGTATAATAGCTACTCTCTATGAAATGTACTCAGAATTTCAAGAAAGCTACTACGAAAAAGAAAACGAACCACTTTTAACTCCTAAAAAATTTAAAAACAATGCATCCTTAATTGTAATTGATTGTTCAAGACAAAATGAAATCCTTAATTCTGGCATTATTGATGTAAGGTTAGAGATTGAAACAAAGAAAACTTTTCTGCAAACACAAATGCTTACTGTTTAATTATTCATGACAAACTTGTAAAATATTCACCATTAACAGGGTCTGTGAGAAGAGTTTAAATAACCGTAATAATACATTATTCTAAGAATTATTTAGCAATATGGCAACAATGTATTTTTTAATTTAAAAATAATTGCTTTACTGTAAACACTGCTATTTATTTTATAAGGTATTATTCTAAGAATTATTTAGAAATATGACAACCATGTATGTATTTTTTTATTTTATAATAATAAATGCTTTACTACAAACACTGCTTTTTATTTAGTTACCACTGTTTTTTACCGTTTATTATCTAACCGCAGCTATCTTTGTTATTGTTGACGTATGCTTTGACCTTGAAAAGCTCTACACCTGCGCTTAAGCCCCCCGCTTACACCTCGCGCAAGTATCCCCCGCATGGTGGCCATTTTGTAAGTCACGTGATTTTTGACATATGACAGGTGACAGGTGACATTTGACAGATGACAGACGACGTTTTACAGATTGGCCACGCCCTAAAATAACGCGTTGTGCAAGATTCCTAAATATTTAATGACGTCGGAGATCTTGAGATAATAAGCTTCACCGGTGGACGACAAAAAGAATGACTAAAATCAAACCACTAGAAGCCAAGATATACGTTAAAAACTGTTAAGGCCCTATTTACACTCAAATAACATAATTATCATTAAACATTTTAGTATTAATATTTGTAGATTTATAAAAATTAAATTATTAGCAAAAGAACAACTAAAATCGATCTACTAGAAACCGAAATATACGTTAAAAACTATATAAAGATTCATTAGATCCCCGTTTGCCATTTAATTTTCAGATCTTCCAATAGCCTAGTGGTATATGGCGTTGGATTCTCACGCAGGTGGCCTGGTGTCATGGGTTCGACTCCCAGCGCCGGCGAGACTTTTTTAATTTATAGGTGATGACGTCTGGTCCCAATTATATCTCGTTTGGTGTTTTAATTTTCAAATCCCCAATGGTCTAGTGGTATATGGCTTTGGATTCTCACACAGGTGTTGGACTGTCATGGGTTCGACTCCCAGCTCCGGCAAGACTTTTTTAATTTATAGGTCGTTTCAATTTTAAGTTTAGGTGATTACGTCATCGATGGTTAGTTACCCCTATTTAGCACGTGGTGACTTAGGGCATTAAAAATTTAATTTTGCGTTAGAGTTGAGATGGTCATAAAATTGTGTTTTCGGACCTTAAATTTCTCCTATATGAAAATACATAGTAAAAACTACCCTTATTGCCGCAGAAACGGTATAGCTTTTCTACTAATAACATAAGAAATCACCCTTCAAAGTTTGGTACTGTAGTTAGGAAAAACCTTTATTAAATCGTTTGACTTACGATTATTTAATTTAATTTATGGCACAAGTTTATATGGAAATTTAAAAATGTAAAAATTAACTTGTGTGGCGGCACTCAAAATAGGTTATCTTTTAAAAAATATATATTTTTATTAAAATATCCTGCGACATGGCACATACAGGGTGTCCGTTAATTAAGGGTACACAGGAAAAATACGAATT
Organism: Listronotus bonariensis; assembly: GCA_014170235.1. Taxonomy (NCBI): domain Eukaryota; kingdom Metazoa; phylum Arthropoda; class Insecta; order Coleoptera; family Curculionidae; genus Listronotus; species Listronotus bonariensis. Next base: position 46,995 of record JACEGR010004182.1, read on the forward strand.
TCTTTTGCCAAAATGTGTAGATTTAGCCAAACATACTTATATCTTAAAGTTGATAATTTGAAAGATACAGGATGTTAAAGTTAAAAAATATTTTAATTTGATTTAAATCATTTTTGTTGCGTTTTGGTTAGTTCTAGTTGATATTTTTTAAACCTCTTTTAGGATCTTTTTAATAGTAATATAATATACGGGTGCCTCATTAAATAACTATATACTTTTGTTTTCACCCTGTATATTATCACCAGTATTACCGTAAAAAAGATCTTTAAAAGAACTTTAGGAAAACAACACATTAGGTACATCTAACTTTAATAATTTTATAAATATGAGCATTCGGGTATTTGGGTAATTTTTAAAGTTCTGCCCTTTGTATTAGGTAAAGATATTAACTTTACATTTTAGAATTATAAAGTACCCGTCAAAGCCTTTTAAATTATACCACAAGACCTCCCTTTTATTTAACTTTTTTTCCAAGATACTGCGGGCCGCCATCTTAAAATTTTAATCTGTCAATTTTACCCTGAATATAGTATTTATGCATCAATTTTATATCCCAAAGTTTCACTTCAATAAATTGATTTGTTAATAAAATATTCCGGCCTTACAAGACTAACGTTATTCGAAGGGTTTATTAGCTCTTCTAGTATATCTGCAAACGTCTTATATACATTAAACTAATGATTTTATGTATATTTTTATATCGGTTAAGCTAAATAACATTACACATAGTCAGTGTGAGGAAAAGAGACAATCTAACCAAATACCGGCATGTAAACATGTCTGACTAATACTGCTTGTTTTGTTATTTTGTTACTAGCAAATATACCAAAACGTATTGCTCATGCAGTATACTTTTTACCTGCACTAAACATTTTAAACGCAAACATCTCCAAAACGTTAAACGGTTGCTTAGAGCGATTCCTACAAAGTATACCTTTTTGTATAGAAAGCAGAGGAGAGTTTACTAGTCTACCTAGATGGTACATACACATTAGCAAAAAACGTCAGAATTATTTAGAGAAATTTAAATAGTGTAGCTGAGACACTCTAGTTTATACATAAAAATTACCTCGGATCGAAAAAGCTTTAATCTAAAAACCTCCAGACACCTAGTTTTATTAAAACATTTAAATCGCAATAAAAATACTTGGAATAAATAAAAAACATATTTTTTTTACTTTGTCTTTCTGTACAATATTATTGTAAAAAATTGGAAACAGCATGTCATACAAAAGGTGATTGCGAGGAGGCATAAATACGACAAAAACATGCTTGTCATACCCAGATTTAAAATGACATAAATTAACTAATCTACAAATAAATTACGGCATTGCCTAGAAAATTATTTTTGCAAATAATTTTATAACAGCATTTTTACTTAAAAAATGGGAAAATAGTTTAACATCTCCAAATGGTCCTCAGGGGGCAGATTCTTTTAAAATATAGATTTTGTTTTTCAATATGTTAATATAGTCCGTTAAGAACAAGCCACTAGAATTTTAGAACAGGATTTTTGGTATTTTTAATGAGTCGGTAAGTCACTATAATTATTTGTGTGATTCTAATATGCCTCCGTTTAATATATTTAAAACTTATATCATATTATTTAAATGTAAACTTAATAACATATAAATGATGAAATTTTAAAAGATTCTTTATGTACTAAATTTCTAAGCGTTTTTTTCAATGTTAAACTAAATTTTAAAGATCATATAGAAAAATTATGTAATAACCTAGCATCTAATTGTAATGCTATTGGAATACTCCCTAAAGAATTAGGAAAATTTTTAGTTTTTTTTTATTATTATTTATTATTATATGATATGGAATTTGTTTTTGGAAAACTTGTATCAATAATTATTTAATTTAGTATTTGTATTACAAAAAGAGTAAAGAAAAATATTTGTGTAAATCATTGTTTTAGTCTAAAAGCATTTTTATTCTTTTCTTTCTTTATATTTTAGAAACAGTATGTTTAATTAACAGAATACTTCGATAATAATTTTAATTGATCGTACCATTAGATAAAGCATGTACCCTATTTTTATTATTATTACTATTATTATTATTTAATTTTATTCTGCCTTGTCACATAATTTAAAAAAATTAAACAAATATATTATTATTATTATTTATTGTACATTTCAAACTCTAAATGCGTTTTTCTCTAAACTATATTTTAATACTGGCGGATACGATAGCTTAAAATATTATTGATTGATTTACCTAAAACTATGCACACATCTTTTTTACCACAGTACTTTCTATGTAAACCCATAAAAAAATATTTTTATTAAGCAAAAACAATGGAAAAATTGAGCCAAAAAATAGTTTTATTTTTTTTTAAGCTTTGTACCGTTCACCGAAAAATTAGGATATTAATAAACCCAAAAAATTTTAGTTTTTAATTTTCAAATCACTAGAACCGATGCTAGACTGCCCGCCGATTTAGTTGTCTCTCTCCGACCTTAGTAGAAGAATTTAGCGTACAGCCGCCATTTTAAATAATAAAAATTTTAAACAATCTAAAATAAAATTAATATTTTATTATTTAGGTAAACTACATACCAATTTTTGAAAACATATGATGGTTTTATATTTAAAAAAGTTTTGAAAATAAAAAAATAAGCATTTACAGGTTTCTCCCCCTTAATATAAAAGAACATATAAGCGCACTTGAATACTAATTTTTTACATTTTATGGTCTTAATAAGTGGTGCTTTTGTGAGGTTTTTGACTGTGTGTACTTTACGTTACAGAAGACTATTATCACTATTACTTCATGTGACTCATTACCGTATAAGTATTATCTTGATATACTAACCTGAACTTACCAGAAATAACAATTGCAACAACAGAAACTATTTTCAGGCTCTACAAATAAACAAAAAAAAATATAGTTTTATTAGATTAATTATCTGTGTATAAATATTTAGAGCATTTAAACATGCATGATCTGGTGGTTTTGTTTCAGTTACCACCTGCTAACTTTAAAATTGGGATTTGGAAAATTTGTTTGTTAATTTCATTGTTTCTATTTAAGATTTGTTTTATAATATTTACATGTCTCCTCTGATATTTTAAACGAGAAGTTCAAAGTATTTTATATGAGATAGTGGAACTGCTTGGTTCTGTTATTTAGGAAAAGACTAAACAGTACACAGCTGTTTTTTATTATCTTAAATTTTTCAAAGAGCTTATAGCAAAAAGAAATTTAATTAAAGATAGAATTTTTGCCCTAAAATTAAAACACATTAAAATAACAATTTTAATTGGCTTTCGTAACTTTTTGCCTAAGTGGAAACTTTTAATCAGCCAGGCGAATCTTTTACTAATTTTAAAAGATATTTTATAAAAGAATTACTGCCCTTTAAAATTAAAAAACACACTTTGCCTTATAAAAAAATAAACTAATAAACAATAATTGTTTGCATTTTTACTAATACATTTAAAAACACATAGTTTAAAAATATGTAGAGACTTTTTTCATTTATTTTTTAGTTAATACAATTATTGGAACTCACTTTAAAAAAGGTGTTTTATTTACGAAAATTATGGGTTTAATTTTTAATTTTAAATATATTATTTTTAAACTTATATGTATTTTTATTTTATTTCCGTAAATGTTTTTTCTTGGACTTGTTTTGATAAATAGGTTAAAAATTTAACAGAATTTTTAACTTTTTATTGTTACTTTTAATAACCTTAACGTTTTACACATAGTTATTATAGAATATTATTTTGTAATTAAACAAAAAAAAATAAATGAAGCCAAAAATGTGGTGATTATTTGTAGCTTTCTTTAAGACCATTGAGGATTTAAAAACAATATTGTTTTAGTTTTTACTTAGTGTCGCAAAAATTTCTGGCTTAATATTACTTTTTAAATCTTTAGTCGTCTCTAAATCTTTGGCTTGTTGGCGTAGACCAACGCCTTTAAGTGATCAAAGAAAAATAAATTATAATCCATACAGTTGATTATGCTGCTGGTCTCTAAACAATTTATAATGCTCCTAATGTGGCTTAAACGTACTAACATATGTTGATAATACTCCTTTATGATTTTTAAATGTCGTTTTGGGGTGTATTTTACAGGTGATGAAGTGTCACACCTCACTGAATAAAAAAGACCTTAATACAAGTCACTAGCATTTTTAATGAGGTTCCAATTCTAAATCAAACCTATTTTCTATTTATAAAAATCAAAAACTATAAAAAGTGAAGTATAAACTTTTTTAAATTTATTTTATTATTAGGATTGTTTCTTTTAGCTTTTACAAGTCATTTATCCCTACAATTTAAAATTTATTAAATTTCTATTTAAAGAAATATTTCTTTATCTGTAAGTATTTTGGGTAAGGTTTAAGTACATACTAATATTATAATATTTTATCAAAATTCCAAATTATTTATGTTAAAGGAACTACAAAACCTTATTTTTATTATTTGCAAAAATTCACATAAGTATTATTATAATTATAATATGTATGCTCTATGAATACACTACTACTAAAAAGTAAATGTTTCTAATACAGGGTCCCGACTATATTTTGACCCATTTTGATTGCGAAGAACAAACAAAGTTCTGCGATATTCGCAGAAGGCCTTAGATTTTTTTATTTTTTATTATATTTGCGCTATTCGGTTGTGACATTTCGTTAACACAAAAACACAATTGCCGATTTTCCAATATAGGGCAACTTTGTTATTTGAAATGGAATATACTATGTATAATTTTTTGCCATCTTAAAATTTACCAATTTTAAAAAATAACTGCATGGCAATTAAGAGTATTATTTGACCATAAAAATTTGCTTCATACATGGTTACAAGAAACAAATACGGCATTAAAGATTTAGGATATTCACAATATTAACAAAAGATTATAAAAAAGTAATCTAATCTTAGTAGAACTATTATTTTTTAAATAATGAATAGCTTAAAAGCCGTATTTTTTTCTTTAACTTTGTATGTAGAAAATTTGTATTGTAAAATAACGCTTTTACATGCCATGCAGTCAAATTTTAGAGGAACAATAAATCCAATAATTTTGGAAATAATCATCTGTTAGATTTTTATAAAGGACAAAGACTGAATTAGGGTAGTAAAAAATTTACAGGGTATTTCATTTGAAATAACAAAGTTGCCCTATACCGGAAAATCGTCCATTTTGTTTTTGTGTCGACGGAATGTCACAACGAAATGGCAGGCATATGATTTTTTTAAATTCAAGGCTTTCTGCGAAGGCCGCATCTTAATAACTTTATTTGTTCTTGTTAATTGCAATTAAAATGGGTCAAAATATAGTCGAATACCATGTATTTAACCTAAATGCAGCTTTTATTCTTTTTGCATTTATTTCTGGTCTGTGTAAAAGCTTACCTTTTTTCACCCTATACATAGGGCGTTTTTAAACTTCCTAATATCTTTTTAAGTGATAATTTGAGTATTTTTAAAACCTAACACTTTCTTTGTTGCAATTTGTTAGTTAAAGTATAAGGAAGAGTGCCCTAATTCGGATATTTCTTTTATTAAACCCAATATTTAATTTTTCAATAAATCTGCGATGTTTTTATTACAATATAAAATGGAAATATTACATAACAAAATATTAAACAAAAAGAAATCTTTGACATGTTCAAAAGTAAAATTAATATTAAAAATAAAAGATTAATTTTTATTAACAACCAAACATATTCCTAATACCGAATAGGATATACGATAGAGGAATAACGCTATAAAATGAGCTATCAAGCCAGAAACAGAATAGAAAAATTAAAATTTAGTTGTCTTGCTTTAGTGTTTAGCTTAGTTGTTTAGTCTGCGATACCCTCAGTGGTGGTATTCTTAATAATGCTAAATAGTAAATATTTGGTACTAATATCGGATGGCCCATGTAACCGTCCGATATTAGGCAAATTGTTTTTAAAAGATTGGTTTATAAGATAAAGAAAAGGTATTATTGCTAATTTATTGATCTTCACGAAAAATAAGTTATTACTAAGAAAATATAATAACTGTGGATTTCGTTTGCTTAATCAAAAGAAAATATTAAAATGCACAAACATCAGTGGCCTCTAGATACGTTATTCATTTAAGCACTTACATCTAAGATTTTAACAGTTTTGTATTAACCTAGAGGGAGCCAAAAATGATTATTAATAAAAATCGTGTTTTACAACAGATACAGATAAAAATCCCATGAAGATAATTTTTTTATTAGAAAATAAATTGTGGTTTTAAAGTTTTAAGTAGGTTTTAAAAATATCTTTACATTTACCAAATTTTTAGTATTATTAGCAAACAACTATAAATTTTGTTATAAAAACCCACACAATAAAGCACTTCAAGCTCATAAAATGTGAGGTCCATATTTGCCGGTGGATAGCTATGCACTTTATAATAGTATTTTAACTTAATATATTACCCTTAAATTTACATTTAAATAAATGTGGTAATTTAGTAGGCCAAGCTGGAAAATGGTTAATTGTTTAAAATAAAGATTTAAACAAAATGTTACTTTTTATTTATATAAAATATTATTATAAATACAAAGAATTTATGATTAAATAGGTTATTGAAATAAATTGGGTATTTTCTCCCAACAATCTATATTGGTAGCTTTGGACTGCTTAATTTTTAATTTTATTTTAGCATTAAAAAACTATTTTTAAGAAGTTGGTTATATTTAATTACTTTACTTTTAAGGACAATAACAAATGAAATATTGATGTTCATAATAACGTGTCTATGTTATTAAATGTAAGCGTTTAAATATTAAAGGAACTTAGTAAGAAAGTGTAATATTTGTGTAAATTGAGTTTGTTCCAACAAAAGGTGCTAACGACCGATATGAATAATATCATAAATTATTAACTTTTAATATAAATTTTACTTTACACTGACATTTAAAATAGGCATTTAATATTGGGGATTTGTATTTATACAGTGACCAGCAAAAAGTTCGCAACATATGAAAATTGTTCTTAATAAGGAAAATTTCGAATTTCTTTTTTGGCGATTTCCTCTGCATGTCCAATAATCTAAAAATCTATTTTGACATGTCATGTAAACAGCGGTATGGCAAAAAATTAAAAAAAAATTAACTACAAAGTAAAAAGTGCTAAAATTTAATTCTAAGTCTAAATGCAAAATTTTAAATTTTAAACATAAATATAATAAAACAAATAAAACAGCACTAACCAACCATAGCATAGAAAATCAACATTCTTTCGATTTTAAAAAGTTCAAATTCTAAAAACAGAAAAACACATAAAAAGCGGGAATTTTATGAAATGATTAAAACTGAAAAAACAAAAATGCCGTAAACGCCAAAACAGATACGAAAAACTTAAGTAAAATATACGTTAATCTAATTAAATAAATGAATGTTTTTTTTTTAAACCAGAAAAAATTAAAACAAATAAAAACTAAATTCTTGCTATCTATCCTATATACAGTAAACAACTGATAGTATGACCTGCCTTTCAGTCAAAAACTATATTTAAATACATTAAAATGTAATATGTATATGTATGTGGAAAATCTAAATATTTTGTGTTGTATTTTTAAAATGTGACAGCTAAACAACTACTGTTTTATTGTTTTTTAAAAATATGTGTGGGTTACCACAAATTTATGTTCTAAAGGTATGTACATTAAGGCTCACTTTTTTTTAAATTTTATTTGTACCTCTTTGTTCCCTTTTATTGTAGAAATATTATTCTGATAAAGGCTAATTTCGCCGAAACGTCAACTTTAGAAGAAATTTATACATGACTTTTTAAAAAACAAAATTTGACAAGGCTTTTTATTCAGGACGTTTATGCCCAAGAATTTTGTAATAAAAGAATAATATTTTTTTTAACAAGTTTCACAACCTGTACCTTAAGAACAAGAAATTTGCGGATCAATCTTTTTTATATTTTTATTAAAATATGCGCTTGCTTTAACAACATTAGAGTTGGGACACACTGTATTTTCCAATATTCTAATACTTCCCTATTATTTTAATCTTAAACATTTTAAATAGTAGATAGGAAATTATTTATTTTGTTTAGATAGGATTTATATATTTTTAGTAAATAAACAAATAAAGTCTTGGATACAGTGGGCAAAGAGAATATTCTACATTTTAAAATCAGTCTTATTTTCAGGTTTCATGGATCAGGCGAAAGGATTATCATTTATTAACCGTTGGCTTATTGACATATAGCAGCGACGAGAGGTTTCAAGCCATCCATTTACAGCACTCTGAGGTAAATCTTATTTAGAATGTAAGATATGAGACACCACGGCAAAAAGTTTGTCTAATTTTTAGATACAGAGTTTTAAGAAAAGCTATAAATTTTATTTTTTGTGAAACAATAGATGCCGTAAACAAAGCCGTCATAGCATTCTTATTTTCTGGGCTACAGGGCGATTTTAAAAATTTTACATTATCAAGTACCTCTTGTATCTCAGTTAACCAATAACTAATAAAAGAGGTAAAAACGGATTATTTTACAACTTTTTGCAGTAGCGTTGTCATAAATTTTCTAAATATTATTCTTTTTGATATATTGACCGATGTTGTTTTTTTTCGGAACACCCCATCTGTTTAAAAAAGATCTCTTTTAACAAGCTTTGAAAAATATATAAATATTTCACCTAATAATATAAATATTTCACTTATTAATGGTACAAAAAAACACAAATCATTTATGTCAAAATATTAAGAATTAACCAAATATACCTATAATCAAAAGTTGATAATAAAGAAGATGCAGGGTGTTAAAGTGACAAAAATATTTATATATAAAATTCATTTAGATAATTTTCATATGTTTCAAATATTTTTAATAAACTTTGTTTCTAGGGGTTTGTTGACATGGGCTACTCAGATCTAATAATAATTTTTATGTGTAAATTAAAGGGGGCTAATGTCAAAACTTTTTGTGCTACTCTGTGTGTCACATCTAAATTAACCAGTAGTAAACTTTCCTATGCTTTTTACACAAAAAAGTAAACCTTGGAAGAATGGCTTCTAGCAACCATTTTCTAAATATTTGCATTTAAGTGGTTTAGTGTAACCAAAAAAGTATATGGAAGAATACATTTTATCATTCGTTTTTATCAAGCAGTTGTAGAACAAGGTAAGTCGCTGTTTTAAAAGGCATTTTTGGTTGAACCTAACCACTTAAATGCAGATATTTTTAAAACGCTTGCTTAGAGCTATTCTTACAAAGTATACCTTTTTCGTGGAGAAAGCATGAGGAAAATAACTGGTTTACTTGGGTGGTACATACAGAGTAGCACAAGAAAGTTGGGACGTTTTAGAGAAATTTAAATAGTCCATTAAATCCCATCTAGTTTACACATACCAATTAATATCAGATTTAAATAGCTTTTGTTAAAAACCCCAAAACACGAGTTTTATTAAAATATTTTAAACGTATCAAAAATTATTGAAATAAATTAGGAACATTTTTTTAATTTAATACCCTGTATCTTCCTTATTATTAACTTGTGTATATAGGTACATATGTTTGTTTAATTCTTAATACTTTGGCATAAGGACTCTGTGGTTTTTTGTGTACCATTAATTAGCGGACACCCTATATAACACTCTTGGTTAATTTTTATAAACAACAACTAAATTTTCAATTTTTTTATTTTGTATCTAAAATTATGCAGTGGGCTGTGCAAACAAAACAATCAAAACAATTTTTTTATGGACTTGATTACTGTAGTGGTGCTTATGTCACGACGAAAAATTGGATTTTGCTACTAAAGTTAATAATGTAATTTTGTTTTGCTATACAAATTTAGGTAGGTATCACTTAAAAAAAATAATTATTAATATTTTTCATCAAATATGTTTTTTATTTGTTGTTAGCAGAATTTATTTTATTCATTTTTTTATAAAAAAACCTTATAACCTAATATGGTTACTGACATTTTCGATCAAGCAATATTAGCCACGATTTTTATTTTTTTACTGAATGCAATAAATTTTTTGTTTCATGTTTTTTTTAATCGAGAATACATTGAATGTATTATACCAACAATAAATAAAACAATATGGGATCATGTAACATTATGTTTTAAAGGCTCTACGTAACGACACTTTGTTTTTGAAAATTGGCCAAGTCGTTCCAAACTTAAAACCGTTAAAAATTTGTAACGTAATTGATTGTATTTTATTATGCATTAATAATAAATTATGTGTGATAAAGATTAAAAAAAAATAATTCTTAACAAAGAAAACTGCGTTATCGGGTGGTAAGAAAAAAGATACAAATGTAAGGAACGACAAAAAGCGTGATACCCTATCGAAATTAACACAAGTTAGAAAACGATAATAAAACTGTATTAATGAAGTAGATACAGGCAAATGATTACAATAATAAAAATTTGAGTATTCCAATAAATAATTTAAAAATTTTAACCTAAAGGAGATCTTGCAAATATAATTTTTGAATTCTTCCATATTTGACGGTTGCTAAGATAATCGGCCGTTCCAAACCCTGTATATGACTAAATAACGTTTAACCATATATTAGATATATGTTTTTTTTATAGTATTTTGGGACAATTCTTTTTAATCGGTTCAAATAAAGTAATTTTAAAATTTTCTTTTTGTGTAATTCAGGAACAAAACATAACTTTTAATATCGCTCATAAATTATGAAATTTTCAATGGATAATATGATTTAGAGCTACTTAGATTGCAAAAGGTATTTTATTGAGCACTTTATTCCAAATCTTGCCCAAAGGCTTTGAATTTTTATGTTGCAATCAATAATGACAATCTCTGTGCTTTTCACATTTCTTGTATATTGGAATATATTATTAAGCAATTTAATATCTTTTTAATATTTCTTATATCCAAAAAAAAAAATGAGTAGTTTTTAGCACTATATAACAATTTCGCGGAATCGCGTATCTTCGAAATTAACACGAGTTAAAAAAACAATAATATAAGGGTAATAATAAAGTTGATACAGGCAAATGATTACAATAACAAAAATTAGAGTATTTCAATAAAAATTTTAATTTTTTTAACCTTAAGGGAAAACTATTAACTTGGCAACCTTGCAAATATCATTTTTGAATTCTTCATATTCAGGTACCGCCTCGTACATAATTTGGTTTATTTATATTTGACGGTTCCTGAGATAATCGGTCGGTCCAATTTTTTTTTCAAACCCTGTATATGACCAAATAACTTATAACACTATATTAAATATAGGTTTAATTTTTTTTTATGGTATTATAGGACATTCATTTTTTAATCGGTCCAAAATAAATTAATTTTAAAATTTTGCTCTAAGTTATTCACGAACAAATCATACCTTTTAATATCGCCCATAAATTATAAAATTTTCAATAGATAATATGATTTATAAGACGCTACTTAGATTGCAGAAGGCTTTTTATTGAGCACTTTATCCTAAATCTTGCCCAAAGGCTTTGAATTTTTATATTGCAATCAATAATGACAATCTCTGTGCTTCTTAAATTTCTCGTATATTGGAACATATTATTAAGAAATTTAATATCTTTTAATATTTCTTATATCAAAAAAAAATGTATTTTTTGGCAATATTACAATTTCATTTACTTTATCGTTTTGTATGCATTGCCATATTTGGCGGTATACTGAAGCACGACATTGCCACATGTACTTTTTCCCTTACAAGAACAAATATGCACAATATAGCAGTGTAGATGCCTAAAAATTATTTTTTATTCAGATTGTCTTAACGCACTGGGGCTTATAATAACGAATGTTATATTATAAACCCAATTTTTAAGTATTTTTTAACTAGAGTGGTTTTGCAAAAAAAAACAATACTTTACCCCTAACTTCTTTTTTTCAGAAAGAATATAAATAAGCTTTTAAATGCCTTTTTAACTGCAGGGGCAGCTAAACTAAAATTTTTTTTGTGAGCGGTTTCCTTTAGTAATGTTGGTAATAGAGTAAGAGCCTCTGAGCGGCAGACTTTTGACATTCTATAAAAGCTGAAAGTTTGTCAGCGCATGCTCCCAATATAGGTAGAAAGGATGGAAAACTATAAAGTTTGAGTCATAGTGGATTTGGCGGTTCCCAGGTACCACAGGGTTATAACGAAACGTAACTTTCGTCAGTTTGTAAAAGCTGAATTGTATAAAAAAATATTTTTCAGTCGGCAGACAGTTTTAACAGTTTCAACCCCTTGGCAGTGAAACATTTTTGTGTGGTTCCATAGACCAATAAGGTGCAATATTTCTTTTATTTGAGAAGATATGATATAAAGTCTTATATAAGGAGTTGTAAGGTTTCTAAGCTTCTGTGCTTTCGAAAATGTTTGTTTACTTAATTATTTTTGTGCACTTGGCGGCATTGCTGTCAAATGAAATATAGGTGGTTTAGAATTTATCTAAAGTCGATCTGGCAACATTATATTTTTGGACTTCAGGTGTTAAAAGTATTTATTTTGTTGCTTATTTTTTTATTTTTTAAATAAAATTTCCAGAACCAACATTTAAATAAAAACACAAAAAGAAAATATTTGCCCCACAAGCGTACGATAATAATAGAATATCCCTTGAAAATAAAATTAGAAGGAAAAAAATTGCCTATACCAAACAAATGGTTTAGAAAAAGAAAGGCATTTTAAAAAGTTATTGTTATAAAAACAAGAGCAAACCAATAAGTTAAGTGTAAAGTGCTGCAAATACAGATTGACACACAAATCTGGTTTTGTGCAAAATGCTGGGCTAGTAGTTAAAGCGGGGAAATGATCTGGTGACTAGCACGGACAAATGGATAAGGAAAATTTCACCAAGCGGCCAATGAAAAAATTAATCCCGAATATTCCCGAAAGCAGTATAATCGTCCTTGATAATGCTCCATACCATTCTGTTTAGGTTCCAACTAAATATTCCTTAAATCGAATACTAACAGTGACTGATCGTTCAGAAAAAATGAATAAGGTTTACTAATTGTTTTAAAGAGTGATTAGATATGATATTTTTAATCACAAAAATATGTTAAAAGAAATAAAAGAATATATTAACAAAGTTTATATATTTTGTATAACACCAATTTATATTTATATAATTATTTGTAGAGAGTAAGTTTTTCAGAAGTTAAAATTTTGACTAAGTGATATTTTTAAATACCCAATAAAGCCTCGGTTGCACCCAATAATTTAGCGCAACGAGAGTATGTATTTAGAATATCTAACAAAAAGGTCTTTAAAATGATTGTCTCTCAATTTTTACACGTTCTATTTATTTGAATCTATATTATTTAACTAGAACGACATTTACACATTAACCAGAAAAATAAAATATTTGATCATTAAATACAATAAAATTATTCTTGAATTTAAACATTTACCTATAATATAATGTATAGCGTAGCACGCCTATGGCGACCACGTGTAGTCTGACTTTCCCCTTACCGATACGTCGTGGCTTCAGATCCGTATGTCGATCTGTACTCATTTGTCATGACGTGAGGTGAGAAAAAACGTATGACGTAAAGAGATGGTTAGATATTTTTGCAAATAATATATTAAAAAATGTACTATCGCGAGTAGTGTGGTATCACCGGTCCTAGCCAAAGAAGATTGAAGATCTACGAAGACAATGCTCTTCCCCCTCCCTTAATCATCATACCCATATAGACCACCTAAATCCCTTCCCTTCGTCATGCGCATATAGACCTCCTAAATCCCCTCTCTTTACCACGCCCCATATAGATTACTGCGCTCGCTTAAAATCCCCTCTCTGCACCACACCCCATCTGTAACAGTACGCTCCTACTCTAGTTCCCACCCATATCCCTTCTCATTACCAGTACTACACACCTAAATAACAGTGGAGAATCATATTTATCTTTAGTTATGTATCCTAAGTGGTTTCGTATACATCGATTAAGATTTAGTTGCAAATCCATAAGTCGTTGTTTCGTGTGTAAAAAAATAGTAAAAAGTAGTGCATGCATACAATACTGTAATTATTGTTGCCAGTTAAGACCAGTAAAAACTGTGGAGGAATGTGTGAATTATTGTTTACGGATTGTAAAACAAAGTGATGTCAAAAAATAAAATTTTAAATAAGGTTACTGAACTTCAAAATTGTTTTATCAATTTATACTGTAGACTTTTAAAATTTGAACATAAAAGTGATAATGATGCAGCGCTATTAGAACTTTATGAGGACGCAATTATTTTGTGTGGTAAACTTTTAAATGAAACCATAACTGTAAAACATTTTAATAATCATTTACACGTAATAAATTTGGGATTGGAGGCAAATACGTATGCAATTTTATTAGAAAAGGAAGGTTTACTCGCAGAAGAATAATGTATATATGTGGTGATTGTGATAAAACGTTTTCCAATCTTTCAAATCTTGGTAGACATAGAAAAGAATCTTGTAAATATAGGATATTAAATAATAAACATCAGTGTAATGATTGTGGTAAAAGTTATACATCAAAAACTAACCTTTATAGACATAAGAGAGAATCGTGTTTATCTCGGAAAAGGAAAGCCAGTGAGCAACTGACCAATGAAGAAGACAAGAAACGGAAAATAGAAGACAGTGAAAAAAAAATTCCAAGACTGATTCTATCAAGGTGCAAAGAGTGTAATACGTGGGTTAAAAAAATAACCTCAGTTCGCATTTACGCTCAAACCATCATAAAAATGAGGTAATTAAAAACTATGGTGACAATGTTAAAATAATATCATCAGCATTTAAAAATAGGATTGTTACTCTTAGGTTACTTCCATCTCAAAATTATGTTGACATAAATGACTTTTTAGTGATATTAAAGAAAAGTTTTTAGAGTTGATTTCAGAACTGGTACTTAAACATAAACTTCTGAAAATTAATGTTGAATTATTTGGGCAATATATTTTGCAAACAAAGGAAACAGTGGAAACTAAATCCTTTAATACAAAGAACAAAGTTATAACCTTAACCACAGATTTGGAGAAAATTTATAACACATTTTTTAATGAGATCAAAGAAAAAGCATCAATATTTGCTGAAAATGGGTCAGGATGGGCCTTGAAAACAATTTTACATTTGGAAGTTAATGTTAATAAATATAATCCAATGAAAGCTTCTTCTTATATTCCTCTACCAAAACAAATTGCAAATAAAAAGGCGATAATTAATGTCAAGAACAAGGATAATTGCTGTTTTGCATGGAGTGTTATGAGTGCATTATATCCTGCTCAAAAACACTCTGATTTGACAAGTTCCTACCCAAACTTCGTTGACTTTCTCAAGTTTGATGGAATAGAGTTCCCTGTGTCACTTAGAGATATTAAAAGATTTGAAGAGCTAAATCAAATATCAATAAATGTTTATGGTTTAGATACGGTGTATGAAGAAAATAAGTTAAAATATGAGGTTGTGGGTCCCCTTTATTATAGTGATTATAATTGCATATTTCATGTAAACTTATTGTTAATTACTGAAGGTACTAAATAACCATTATTGTTGGATTAAGGACATGTCTAAACTATTATCATCACAAATTAATAAATATGAGCATAAAAGTATTTCTGTGATGGATGTTTAATTTATTTTAATTCTAAGGAAAAAATTAAACTACATCAATTAAATGATTGTAATCACGTATATTCAAAATTGCCTACAAATGAAATTAAAATTAATAAATTTGGTAAATGCATTCCCGAGAATATACTTCAATTTGAGAATTTTCAGAGACAATTAAAAGTTCCATTTGTCATATATGCAGATTTTGAGTGCTTTTTAAAACCCTTGCAATATGAACAGCCAGACAATGATCAATATTCTTATACTTTGGATACGTTTAAACATGAACCATTTGCTTTTTCTTATTTCATTAAATGCTCATATGATGATTCATTATCAGTATTGGACTCTTATTTTGGAGTTGATGCAGCCGATGAATTTTGTAAAAGAATTGAAGGACACGTTCACCGAATTTATAATGATTATTTAAAACATATTGTGCCTATGATTCCCTTAACAAATGAAGAAAAAATATCATTTAAAAATAGTACTCATTGTCATATTTGTGATGAAAAGTTTGAAATTGGAGATAAAAAGGTAAAGGATCACTGTCATTTAACTGGTAAATTTAAATCTGCTGCTCATAGTATATGTAACCTAAATTTTAAAATTCCATATTTTATTCCTTTGTTTTTCATAATTTAAGTGGCTACGACTCTCACCTTTTTATAAAACAACTTTGTTGTGAGGAGGATCAAATAGACGTTATTGCACAAACTAAAGAAAAATATGTTTCATTTACAAAATCAATTTTAGTAGATAAAATAAAGGAAAAAGATAAAGAGAGATCACTGTTTATTAAATTAAGATTTTTGGACTCGTTTCGTTTCGTAGGATCCTCCTTGGAAAAACTTGGAGAAAGTCTGGAAGTTAATCAATGTATAGAAATTAAAAAGAATTTTCAAAATAATGAGCAATTTAATGAAATTAGAAAAAAAGGTGTATATCCCTATTCTTATGTAGATTCAATGGATAAATTATATGAGACCCAACTTCCAAGTATCTGACCATTTTTATGATAAACTTAGAGATGAACCCTTGGACCCCTCTGATTACAATAGAGCTAGCCAAGTATGGAATTTGTTTAATTGTAAAAATTTAATGGACTATACAAAAATTTATTTAATATCTGACGTACTTATCTTAACAGATTTTTTGAGGCATTTCTGAAATGTTTCGTTAAATATTTATAAGCTAGATCCAGCACAATACTTCACATTACCTGGTTTGAGTTGGGATGCATTTTACGACAGACAAAAGTTAAATTAGAATTATTGACGGATATTGATATGCTTCATTTTTTAAAAAATAACATTAGAGGAGGTATATGTCATTGTAGCGTCCGAAAATCAGAAGCTAATAATCCCTTTCTTAAAAATTTTGATTCAACTAAGCCAAAGTCATATATAATGTATTTGGACGCTACAAATTTGTACGGTCATAGCATGAGTCAATGTCTTCCAATAAGTGATTTTAATTGGATGACAAGGGAGGAAATAAATTCTCTAGATGTATTGTCTGTGTCTGATGATAATGAATATGGTTATGTATTGGAAGTTGATATAAATTATCCATCTAACTTACATGAAAAACACAATGAATTACCATTCTTAGCAGAAAATATATGTCCTCCCGATTCCAAGCAGTCAAAGTTAATTTGTAATTTAAATCATAAAGAAAATACGTTATTCATTACCGAAATTTAAAACAAGCAATTAAAAGTGGCTTAAAATTAGTATATATTCATAGAGCTATTAAATTTAAACAATCGTCATTTTTAAAACCATATATCGACTTAAATACTGAAATGAGAAATAAATCTAAAAATAAGCTAGAAAAAGATACATATAAATTATTTAATAATGCAATTTATGGTAAATCCCTTGAAAATATAGATAAAAGGGTTGATATAAGGTTATTGACTCATTGGAAAAATATTAAACAAAAAGCAAGGAGCTGAATCATTAATTGCTAAACCGAATTTTAAAAAAATTCTTTGGTTTCACAGAATCTCTTGTTGCAATACAATTAGAGAGAGTAAAAGTAAATTATAATAAACCCGTCTATATTGGTTTCTCTGTCTTGGAATTGTCAAAAACCGTAATTTATGATTTTTATTACAATTTTATTAAAAGCAAATATGGGGAAAATGCAATTTTATTGTATACTGATACAGATAGCTTAGTTTTGGAGGTAAAAACAGAAAATTTTTACCAAGATATGCAGGAAAATTTAGATAAATTTGATACGTCTAATTTCTCTGAAGACAATATTCACAAAATTACTAAAAATAAATCTATACTGGGTAAAATGAAAGATGAATTTTATGGTGAAGTAATTTCAAGTTTTTATGGAACAGGTGCAAAAAGCATATTGCGTTAATTTAGAAAATAAATCAGAGAAAAAAGCAAAAGGTGTTAAAAAATATGTAATTAATAATTCAATTACAAAACAAGATTATAAAGACGTAGTTAAAAAATTGTGAAACCAAATTTAAAAATGAATGTTTTTCAATCAGTTTTACATGATATTTACACTAAATTAAAAAATAAGGTGGCATTATCTCCTAAAGACGATAAGCGCTTTATTATTCCAGAATCTTTTAGAACCTTGGCTTGGGGGCACAAACATATAGATATTATAAAAAACAACGAAATTCATGAAGATGCTGATGTCAATGACATAGTTCATATTCTTAAAAATTTAGTTCATAACGAATATAAAGCACGTCGACAATGAAAATAGTATCATTGCAAAGATGTTGGTGCTACCAATAGGAGTTTTGTTTTTATTTGCATTTGTTAATAATAATTTATTTATTCAAGTTGATCCTCATGTTCGCGAAGCATTTATATACTTATCACAAAATAATGCAGATAACGATACTTGGCCGATAGCATGGAAGAGAATGAATTTAAATAATGAAGTATATTCTTTTAAAATAAACGACACTTTAATAAAGGAATCTTCCGTTCTAAAGTATAAGTTAAGATTGTATTATGTTAATAGAACATTTGTGCAGACTGAAAAATGGATTGAATTAATTAAAAAACCTAAAGAGTGTAATACTGGTCTTGTAATATTTCTTACTACCTTTGTAATATTTTGTATATGTATGTTAAGCTTTACCTTATTTAATGTTTATTGGAATTATAAATAAAAAATATATATACTGATAATTTGTTTTATTAATAACAATTTTTATAATTAAATAATAATTTTACATTTGCTAATGCACAATGCCATGGATTAATATTTTTATGAAAATAGCATTCAGGTATTTTTTAAACTTGCTAAGTTTAGGCTCACAACCAACAGGAATCGCTAAAATGTTCTCATCTTTAAAAAATCTTTTTAAAAATTTGGTCTTCTCATTTCCTTTGATACAGAATTTTGGTTTCTTGTATGTTTCATAAACTCTTCCTAAAATTAATTCTATTTCATTCAAATCAATATTTCCACTCTCCCAATCCATTCCATGATAATCTTCACTCCAACTGACTATTTTACAATCACTCTCAGTTAACATGTTCTTCTTAAATGGTGGTTTAAATAAAAAACATGAAGAACGGATGCCATCATAAATTGCTAGTTCTTTTGGAATGAATCCAAAAGAACAGAAGAATCCTTGAATGTCGATAAAAATATGTGATTCGGAATCACACATGATTGGTGATCAAGTGTTCTTTAAAAGCGTATTACCTTATTTATATAACATCTTTTTTAAAATCCAAGAATTATGTGATTTATCCATGCCTAACCATTTTACATACACTTTATTTCCCTTTCGCCTTAATACTCTTTCAACTAGATAAACATTTGGATGTTTAACTTTTAAAAGCTCCTCTTCATAAAATCTACCCTTAATATCTTCATTTCTTTCATCTTTTAAAAAATACGTAATGGGATTGCTTAACTTTACTTCTTTAATTCGAAAAATTTCATTTGACCAGTTTGGAGTGTATCCCTTTTGAAAAGCTTCTCTGTATTTACTAATTCTTACAAAATCGTTTGGTTTAAATTTTGCTATATGAGGATCTACAGTTTTTAAACGTAAATAGGTATTCTTCCAAACCATATTTTCATTTTTTCATTAATATCTATTGGTTTTAATCCCGTTGTTCTATGCTTAGTGTTATTATATTTAAACACGATATCTTTTAAAATAGACAACCATTTATAATTTCCTTGTAAGCTAAATTGTTTCCACATAAGATTTTTTAAAGTTCTATTAACTCTTTCCACAATACTCGCCTTTAAATTTGAAAAAGTACTGTAATGATTAATGTTGTAGTCCTGCATTAATTTTTTAAAATCTTTATTATAAAATTCTTTCCCCAAATCAGATTGAATATTAGTTGGAGGAGTTTTTGATTCATCCAAAATATGTTTCATGGCATTGGTTACTTCTTTGGCAGTTTTGGTTTTTAGTGGATAGGTCCATACATATTTGGAGAATGTGTTTATTACTACTAGTATATATCGATAACCTTTATTAAATTTTGCATAAGGTTGCATTTCAACTAAATCAATTTGCCATAAATCATTTAATCCCTTAATTATTACATGACGTCGCTTATAATTTCTCCTTGCAGGCTTATGTAATTCAGAAACAACATCTTCTTTTATGGTTTGCTGCGTATTCATAACTGTTTATTTTTCAATCTCAACAGGACATTTTATTAATAATTCACCATAAAACTCTCGAAGACTACTCAAATTTTTTCTATAAAATGAAATTTCATCGTCAAATTTCAACTCATATCCTTCTGGGTTTTTACTTCGAACCCATTAACTTTAAAATATACGTCTTTTTTGGTATTTCTGCCTTTATTATGATTGCAGATTTTAGTGGAAAATTATATTTAATTCGTTTGTCTTGTAGTAACTCAAAGGTGGCTAACTGATTATTAAATGAGCCAACAAATGGTAAAACTAAATTATAGTATAATTTGACATTACTCAGGTCGATAATTTTTAAAATCTTAATATCATCACCACTTAACGTAAAATTAGAGGTATTATCTCTTCCTAATATATGCGATCCAAATTTGTTAATAGACATGGTGATAGCTAAGAACACAATAAAAAATAATTTCTTTACATGCACTATTTATTTAATTATTTTTGCCTCCCGCAATTCTTCTAAGATTGAAATAATCTCATTTTGGTGACCAGTGTGACCAGCCATTTGAGATGATACCAACAATTTTAATCTGTCTACTATCTCATTAATATTATCAAAATAAACGAAATCAACTTTTTTCGTGATAAATTCAGCATTGCTCCTGAACCACTTTTCGTAGCATGTCTGGTTTGTGGTCTTTGCGGTGGTCTTTGCACAGCTCTTGATGTACTAGGTGTTGTTAGTCTATAGTCTGGTTCTTTTGAAAGGGATGACGTTTTAAATATACCTTTTTTTAATAAATAAGGTTTTATTATTGTCAAATATTTAACATCCGTTGATCCTTGAATTTGACTATTTGGATCAAAATTCCTCCTATAAGCATTTGTCCTTTTTAGAATATCCATATAGTCATCCAAATCTTTTTGTTTATATCCTACAGGATCCTTTTTAAATAAAAGTTCATACAAGCCTGTGGTTCCCGCATAGGTTACATTTCCGACCTTGAAATTTTTACCAACAAAATCTACCAGAGAATTCCCAACCCTAAACTTTTCGGTTTCCAAGTCGTGTTTAATCCCATATCTGTGATCAAACCTATCTTCATTATCCTTTATTGAAGCATCGATATAATATCTTACCAAAGGATCAAAATTTTCTAGATATTCTTTATAACCGGGACCTCTTGTTAAATTTAATGTTTGTTCTCTCATTTCTTGGATGGAAGGTTCTTGAACTGTAGGTTCAATAGTGGTATCACTGCTTGGAGTTTCTCCAAAATTAAATACTTCATCATCTTGCATAAAGCTTGGTAGTTGTGAAGGAAGATATTTTTCATAAATATTTGATTTTCTGGGTACATCTTTAGGAGTGGAAAATGAAAAAGTTTTCTTCTGAGGAGATTGTAAAGAATGGTGTTCTTGCTTAACTATGGGTTCAGTTTTAATGGTCTTAATCAAATCATGTAAGGGTTCAGTAATTGGTTTAAGTTCTCTTTCCATACGAGTTTGTCTTTGAGATATATCTGATTTTAAAGCATTGTATTTTTGTTTTAAAACCCTTCTAGTTTTTACCAATTCTTTAGCAATTTTTTCATCCATCTTAACAAAATAAAGTTATATTTTATACTACGAAAATAATATGTCAGTATATATTTATATACTATAAATAAAATTATCAAAGCCTTTTCTATACCGTCCATCGCTAAGTGAACAATCTTTGTCAATCACAACAAAGTCGTAATTTTTTGCCAACAGGTGGAACATAATTCTTTAAATTGTTGAAATGTCATATCATTATTTACATGATCATCGTATATATGCTTTAAATTTGTAGAATCTTGTTGAAAAATTATAAGCAAGTTAGCATTATCTCTTATTAGTTGTTTGGGAATAGAGGAATAAGTTTGACATAAGTAGAAACAGTCTGTGTTTTTATGTCGACCAAAAGAAAAATAATCCCTCATTACATTTTGTTCACAACAAACAATATCATCGAATATTATAAGGGAGTTTGGTTTAATGTTATTTGGTTCCAAAATATCTTCACCATTGGAAGATTCAAAATAAGATATTTCTTTAATTGGTTTAAAGATATTTCTTAAAAATTCATATTTTGATTGGTATAAGGATTTCGAATAAACATATATATTTTCGAACCTTAATCCATTAATATCCGTAATTAAAGAAATCATTACATTTGTTTTGCCACATCCCGAAGGCCCAACTATTAAGCAACGTTTGCAACTTCCACCAAATAACTTTCCATGTTTTCGGTATTCATTTTTGCTAAATTCAAAATTTTTAATAGGTAATGACAGATTTTGCTTTTTAAACTTCATTCTTTGAACATTACTATTTAAATAAGAACATATTTAATTATGGCTCATTATATATATATATAATGGTTACACGAAGTACTTCAAACATTTATCGAAAGAAAGTTGACGGTAGAGGTTTTGTAAATAAAGTAATAAATAAGTTGCCGATAGAACTTCATATTCCGTCTTATAACTTTTTGCGGTCCAGGTACGAAATTAAGCAAAAGACTTGCTCGAGGGGATAAGGGAATAAATCCATTAGACGAAGCCTGCAAAGAGCACGATATTGCATATTCTAATTTTTCTGATTTAAAAAATAGGCACGAAGCTGACAAGGTTCTGGCCAAAAAGCATTGAATAGATTCAAGGCTTCTGATTCCACTGTAGGTGAAAAGTTATCATCACTAGCAGTAAGCGGAATTATGGCGGCAAAAACTAAATTAGGTATGGGAATACGTAAAAGAAACTAAGACAAAAGAAGAGAGGTGGTCAAATTTCATTTACCAATGCTGTTAAAAAAGCACGAAAGGCGCTTAATGGGAAAAAATTTGATAATTTAAAAAAGCTGCAAAGGTTGCCTTGTTATCGATAAAGAAACCAAAATTCAAGGTCAATGAACCCAGACAAAGAATCATTCCAATACCGAAAACTGGAGGGCTTCTCCCCTTAATACCAATATTTGCTGGATTATCTGCTTTAGGTACTTTAGCTGGAGCTTCCGCTGGAATTGCTAGTGCGGTAAATAAGGCTAAAAATGCGCTAAAGCAGTTAGAAGAACAAACAAGACATAATAAAGTAATGGAAAAAGTTTCGCTCGGAAGAGGTCTCTATCTTCAACCATATAAAAAGGGATGTGGTTTATATCTGAAACCGTATTCAAAAAACTGCTAAGAATGCTACCTAATCGACCTCTAACTAATATAGATTTATTAAAATATATTAAATTTCTAAAAATACCACACTTTAGGGGAGTTTTTATGAGAGATAACTTACCGAAAAAAATTAGAAAACATGAAACTGGAATTGTTAATTTAGATAAAATTGAAGGAAAGGGCACTCATTGGGTTGCATATATAAAAAATAACAAAGATATAAATTACTTTGATAGTTTCGGTAACTTAAGACCTCCTAACGAACTTATATCTTATTTTCATAGCGATGGTAGCAGAAACAATGTAAAATACAATTATGATAAGGTTCAATCCTTTAATTCATTTAAATGTGGTCATTTAAGTTTAAAATTCCTTTATAATACAGTGTAAAGGGAAAAATCTCTTATTCTTATAATGTCATTTACTATTACTCTTTCGGGGAATTCTGCCATTTTAAAGTCTGAATTTCATCCTCCAATATATTTAGATGAAAATGTTAACTACGTTGTTGGTCTCACAAACTTTGAAACCTTTAACGCAATACCGAATATTGATGAAAGCAATAATAAGGTATTTTTGGGAATAATGAGAGCGTAACAATTCCACCAGGTAGTTACGAAATAGATGACATTAATAAATTTTTACAATCTGAGTTTCAGAAGAGAAATCATTCAGTTCATTTGTATGCTAATAATAATACACTTAAATCAGTAATTAAGGAAAGTCCACAAAATATTATATATTTTCCAGTGATAATTAAGGATATTAATAACATTACCATAAAGATTTTAGATCAAAATTTAGATTTAGTTGATTTTCAGAAACGAAACTGTAACAGTAAGGCTTCATATAAAAGAGGTATAATGGTTATACTGTACAATAAAACCTGTTCGACAAAAAGTAAATTTAAACTATATAAGAAGAATAACCCTAATAAAAAAAGATTAGTAGGGGCCAAAGCCGCAACAGATAACATCTCAGAATAAAGAATTCCTTAAATCTCTAGGTTTAACAGTATTAGTATAGAATGGACATACTAAATGTAACACAAGATCTTCTTATAGACAATTCAATAGTTCATTCAGAATATCACGCCTATGACCCTTATTTACCCACAAAATTAGGAAACAATGATCCAAATAACAATTCCTTTGGTAGAAACTGAAAAAATACACTCTTCCTTGCGAAAGCTTTTTTAAACGTTGAAGGCAAATTAACAAAAGAAGATGGGACTGTAAGTCAAACATTGGAAACTGATTAACAACGGAATAGCATTTCTCTTTAAAGAAATTCGTTACGAAATAAATGGTGTAACTATAGATTCCGTAAGAGATGTTGGTTTAACTTCAACAATAAAGGGATATTTATCTTATAATAAAAATGAATGTAATAAGCTAAAAATGCTGGTTGGTTTCCTTTAGAAACATCCGAAGTTATTGACTCTACAACTGGAACTTTTAATGTCTGTATTCCACTTAAGTTTTTAATGGGTTTTTTGAAGACTATAAGAAAATAATGTTACATGCCAAACAAGAACTTATTTTAGTACGAGATAATTCAGATAAAAATGCCACAATTAATACTGTTGGAGCAGAGATCCCCAAAATTGAACTGACAAGACTCACTTGGAATGTCCCTCACATTTCTGTGGCAATACCGCAAGAACTAGCTTTAACAAAAATAATTAATAAAAACAGCGATATCTTAATTGCCTTTAGGAGTTGGGAGTTAATTGAAAATCCAGAATTATTAAAAACAAATCGACATAACTGGCCCGTAAAAACATCAACTAGAATAAACACCCCACGTCATGTTGCAATATGTTTTCAAAAGATGCTAGAGACAAAACCACAACGGATATGAGCAAGTTTGTAGACATGAAGTTAAGAAATGTAAGAATTTATTTGAACTCTGAGAAGTATCCCTATAATGACCTATTTTTAGATTTTAGTAAGAACAAGTATGCTACTTTATACGAAATGTATTCGAAATTTCAGAAAGCCTACTATGATTTAACTCCAGAACCAATTTTCTCACCCAAAGAATTTAGGGATATTGCACCAATTACTTATATTGACTGTTCTCACCAAAAAGAATCAACTGAAACTGGAGCTGTTGTAATGAGAATAGAATTTGAGTTACATGAAGATATAAATGATAAGTATTCAGCTTATTGTCTTGTGTTACATGACAAAATATTTACCTATAATCCTTTAACTAAGAATGTTAGACAAATTTAATGCGCATGTTTGGTTTTCATATAAATTAACAACCTGTGTATGTCTTTATTGCGACTATGAATTCAGAACTAGAAGTACGTCTATCTTCTTTTCTAAAAACTTGAAGAAATTAAAACAACAAATAAAAGACTATTCTGATAAAAAGTATGTGTTTAAAAACTTCTCCTCTTTAAAATTATGAATTTATTAGTAATCGACGTCCAAGGATTCAGGTTAGAAAACAACAGATTTTTACCAAAGGAACTAGCTGCATATAACGGTGAAAAAATATGTCATTATGTCTTTAAGTCACCCTTTGACATTAGACATCTTCCACCACATTTCTACAAGCAAGCAAATTGGCTTATGAAGAATCACCACTGCATTTCTTGGAATGAAGGATTTACTCCAGTACACAAATTTTCTAAAATCATCCAAAACTTAACGGAAAAGGTAGACAATGTTTATGTGAAAGGGAGAGAAAAGGTGGAGTATATAAAAAAGTACTCACTAAAGCCTGTTGTGGAACTGAATGAAGACCCAGCTTTACAAAAAGAAGAGCCTCAGTGTTTTTATCACACTATATCTCCATGTTTTTGTTCACTTAACAATGTATACCATTTATACAATAATTATCTAATGACTGAATAAAAAACATATAAAAAATTAATTTGTTTTATTTTAAATTATATATTACAGTTAGTTTTAAATATTATACTACAGTAAGATCTTCAAATACATCCATCCTAATTTCAGATGGTACAAATTTGATAACTTCGCTTAAATATTCTTCAAAATTCAGTTCTTTCATTTTGTAAAGAAATGTTCTGATATCAGATGTATGAAGGTAAATGTTGCAGGCTTCAAGAGCCTCCCCATATGTTTTTGCATCATTCAATGCATCTTCTGAGTCCTCATTTAAAGCAAAAATTTCTAAATCACAAAAATTTTGCGCCAAGTTTTCAACAGCGGTTGTTAAGTTGTATGCTGGTCTAAATAAATGATACATTATGACTGATGATTTTAAACAGAATTTTACTATTAAATATCAAATAGTTAGGATGGGAGGGGGAGTAAAACAGGAGGTTTAAATATTAGTTTTTATTTTCGATACAAGATTTTACAAATTGATTGCATGCAAAATATTCTACATCCTCGATAATACATTCAGGATAAAAGTTGACTAATTCTAAAATACAACAAATATTTGGGCTTGCAGAATTTTCTAAAGGAGAAATAACATTGTATACATTTTTAATAATGTCTCCATTTTTAAGTGACAAGCCACTAATAAGTACATTGTAATATCTGCCAAATTCCTGCGATTTTAACATATCAAAACGATACTTTATTAGGTTAGTTAACTTTATGAGTTCGTTTATGGTTTCACCTGCCAAATAGATCTCATTTGCAGCTTCCTGTGTTATTTTAATAATCCGTGATTCACCCATTCGCATAAAATGAACAAAGTAGCCGTTTCCCTTTACTGGTAGCCATTCATCTTTATTAGTAGAATAAATATAGTTCATCAGCACCCCCTGATTATTTAAGAAAGAAGACCATTCTTCCTCATTGAAAAGCACAATTTGATTGTATTTAAATCCTCCAAGCTTGATTACAGGCTCATATCTTCTTTGAAGAGCATATCCAATGCTAACCCACTTTGATTTTGACTTGTTCAAGTAGTATACAGTTTCATTTAAGAGTAGACCAAATCTATCGGTGGATGTATTCATTGTGGTAATAAATGTTCAAGCTTGTGTTTCTTTTGCTTAAATAATGGATTGGTACTAGGAGGGGGGGTGAAGGGAGGGGGTGGGGATATGAAGTTACTCCTTCTAAGGTTATGAGAAGGAGGAGCTACTCTCATATCCACTACACTATCATAACACAAGGGATTTATTAAAAAATGGCCCTCGTTAATATGAACATGAGAAAAACAAGTTTTAAGCAATTTTCAGTATTTCTTCATTCAAGTTTTAACAATATACTTTGCAGTGTTTGTCATTACTATGATTTTAGCAAAAATTTAGCTTAAAGTGTCATTTTTCTTACTACATCCCATTTTTTTATAACTGTTATTTACCGGAATCGGCCAATGTTTGTGTAATAAAAGTTTGTTTTCATTGTATCCATGAGATAATAAAAGATACTTAGGTAAGTTATTAAATTAATGGACTTTTACTATCTAAATAGAATTTCAACATTTTGGTACAGAATTCCGTTAGCGAGAAAGTCAAGGTCTGCAACTGACAAACAAAAGCCCGTCTGGTCAGTCTTCGATCGAAAATTTAATAGCGGTCGGTATCGTTTACACGTTTTTATTTTAATTGTCTTTTTTAATAAGTTTTTTTAAATTTTTTCGCAAATCGCGTTTCGTATGCCTTTTTCGAAAATCTTTATGTAAAAAAGGTGCAAGTATTTCTTCTATTTTTATTATTCGGCTTTCAAAGCCACATGTTTTTGGAGGTCCCAAGTGCATAATATTTGTGTTTTGTTTTTATCTAAATTAAAATGTACCTTTTTTCATAATAAATGGTAAGTTTTATTTTTATTTAATATGCACTCTTTGTTTGGTATTTAAGTACGAGTTTTAGCTATATAATGATTATTTAAACAATTTATTGCCCCCAAATCTATTTTTTTAAAGAAATTATGGTAAAGGTGACGAATAGGGTTTTCTACCCTTTTTAAGATTTTTTTTAAAAAGTGATACTTACTGATTTTCCTAAATACAATACCAGTGGCGCTGATCCAAAAAAAAGTTAATATACAGGTTGTTTCCTAATTGTGGTAAGAAGCCAATCTTATGAAAAAAGTTCATATAAACAGGTTCGGAAATGCTTTGTTTGTAAGATACAGGGTGTTAAACTTTAAAAAGAAAATCGGGTTTTTATTAATATCTTAATTTTGTCTTGTCTGATTTTAATAAAATTTGGCTGGGGTATTTGTTGAAAAAGGGGTTAATTTAGCCCTAAATTAAATTTATTTAGTGAGATCAGTGGTGGTGGTGACGTAGGTCTGATTTTTTGGTTTAAAAATCTTCCTTAATTTGTTTTTTCAGCTAATTCAAATTAGACAAATATAACTTATTTTTAGGTAATATTTTAAGTTAATAAGAGGGTAAATTTTTAAAATTAATTTAAATAAAAACAAAAATATGTGAGTTTTAATTTCGCAGACTTTATTTTAAAATAAATAATCACAATGGTACATTTATGATTTTTTATTGGTTTAAAATGAAAAATTAAACATTTTTTTAAATTCAAGGTATTACATATTATTAATGTAGTAAAATATTTCTTAATAATTTTTCTGATGCAACTTGAGTTTTGTAAGTTTGTGTAATAGAAGCTTCCCTCTGTAGTAACAAACCAAGAAGTTCTTCGCAGTTTTCCAATAGATTTCGGTACTTCATTTTTCATTCGTACCTTGTTCCATAAAATAATTTATTCCACAACTTTGCTACAGGATTTAAAGTCTCTATCTATATTCAACTTGTGTAAAGAACCTCTATATAGAATTCATTGAACTCTGATTTTTCTAGTTATAACCTACCTAACGGTATTATAAATATTTTCTCACGACTATAACCTGTTGCTAATTTATGCTGCAACTATGTTGCAAAGTTTTGATTTTTCTAGTTATAACCTAACTCTCGGTATTATAAATATTTTCTCACGACTACTGCAACTATGTTGCAAGGTTTTAGCATTTAAAGTAACGACAAATACTCAATTTAATTGAACTATGTAATTTTTCTAGTTATACCTTGTGCCTCGTATGTTCACACGTATACATAAATAATTTATTCTTCCACAAGTTTCTGTTTTTTATTTCGCATGCAAGTCAACGACAGTTTAATTGAGTTTATTCACTTTACATTTTTATTTACCTTGCGAATTTTTAAAGTTTTATTGTGGGAATATATTCTTATTAGACTCTTTTATAACATTTACTTTTATTTACTTGATTTATTTAAACAAATCGAATATTGTTGTTGCAAGTGGGGCACTGTTTTTGGGATGTCACGGGTCCATCGTTTATATGAGGACCAATATTGTCATGTATATAACACGGCAATAAGATCTGCAAATTAAAATTAGTTTTAAATTCATTAGGTAGTCTACTCCAACATTCCAAGAGCTCATAAGGTTTGGCATAATTTAAAAGGTATTTTAATGGAATAAACTTAAGCTGGTCTGCGGATAAGTCTGACAATTTAATTTCGAAATTCAAATGGGCAATAATTATATCAATTATTTCAAAACACGACATTTTACTAACACGTTTGAGTGGCAACTAAATTAAATAAATTTTAAATCTAATATAAAAAGATTTTTTTCCTACTTTTTATTGGTTAACTAAATAGGCTAGTATTTTGGCTTTTTTCCTATTGGCGCTTGCTTTTTTGGGGAAGGTTTTTTATTGGTTGGGTGATTTACTGGTGGAGAGAGGAAGATTGTCTGTTAGTTGGTCTATATGGTGATTAATTGAGAGGGGGAAGATTGTTCGTTAGGTGGTCTATATGGGTATGATGATTAAGGGCGGGGGAAGAGCATTGTCTTCGTAGATCTTCAATCTTCTTTGGCTAGGACCGGTGATACCACACTACTATCGCGTTCAGAAATAAATTGTCTGTTTTGAACACGTTAATTACCCTTTTTTATGTGGGAAGAACTTCTAAGGAGAACCCTTAAGACTGAAAATATATTAATTGTATTTCTTGTTTACATTCCGAACACACTATTTTAATTGCATTAAACTGGCAATGATATGGTGGCAGTCGCAAAATGGGGGACACTTAATGCGTGCAACTTTTCACATTTTTTTATCTTTCATGGCCGCTTTCATGGAAATGAAAAAATAATATTTTTCTTTAACCATTGAATTCGAACTTCTTTAAACAAAGCAGAATGGTGACTTGCATTATCCATAATTATTATTGATTTTCGTTAAAGATTGGGGATCAGCTGAGTTTTAAACCAGTTTTTAAAATCCGTCTTCATTTAACTTTTAAATAATAATCTTGCGCCTTTGATAAAGTCATCTTTGTTTCCGACGCGGCGTGGACCACCATATAACGACGACCATAAGCAATAAAAAAAAAAAACTTAATTTCTCTTAAACCTGAACCATTTTTGCGCCTCTTCTACCAGAAAATTAATTTAATATAAGTGAACTTTCATATTTATAGTACATTGCACTTTTATAAGCTAATAAAAATATAAAACAGACGGAATTATAGAGATTTAAAAGGCAATAGTGTTAATTTATAAAAGAAATCAAAAAATAGTATGGAAAGTGTATTGGGGCCGCCATTATTTATTATTTATGTAAACGACATACACAATGTTCTTAAAACTCATTTGTTAACCTCCTTGCTGATGACACCTAATCTGTGTTTCTGGTAGGGACTTTGAACAAGTAACTATGATAATAAATAGAGAACTTAAAATGTTGTATACTGGCTCTTTTAAAATAAATTAAAATTAAATAATTCAAAAACAAAATGCATGGTTATTGGTTCTAAGGTAAATTGTCGTAAATTTAACAATACGGGTTTTTTTGTTATTGGAAATAATGATAATATTAACTTTGTTTTAGATAATAAATACTAAGCAATCATTTAAGATCCACAATTAAATTTTAGTTATCATGTTAGTTATAAGGTATAACAAAATTGCTAACAAAATAGCTTTCTTGTGTGTCGTGTATATTACTAATCAATCTGCCTGTATTTTTCTTATGGCTTTGTTTCTTTATTAATACAGCAAAATAAGGCAATGCAGAATACTATTGATTATTTACAAAATTAATTTATTTATTTTTATTTACTGGTTGAATTTCTATTATTGTTATTTTTTGTTAAATTTGTTTGTAGTAGCCAAGTGCCAATAAACGTATTATTTATTTATTTATTTATATCTATACGATATAATTTATCTATGATAAATTGCAGAAAACACAACCGATCAAAATCATAAAGACCAAAACACCAAATTTGTAGTTATCATGACAAATGCTTACATATAAATCGATACACACGGGGCTGTACCTGTCAACTTGTTTTCTCTTAACTGGTAAAAACAAAGGAATATTTTGAATATTATAGCGACAGTAGGGAATTTTGTCCATTTGCTATCTGAGAAGGTACTTACTGGAAGAAGAATGCCATGCTCTAGCTAAGTTAAAGGGCCTTTTTAGCTTTAATGGCATTATCAGCAGTAATTTTACTATTTAGTACTAGAAAACCATATTTTTTGACTGTTTTCTGTGTTTGGAGCAAATACTATTCCGCTGGTACGTGGCCTGTCAAGCTCTACCAATAATCTGAGAGCATTTTTCAAATACAGCTGCAGCACTTTACAAAGACAAAGTCTACGTCTCCTTTAATTGTTGGATTGCTAAAATAAATTCGTTTGCCACTAGCAAGAAGAGTATCCTGGAAAAAAAACATAACAACATGTAATTGGAAATACCACTTTTATTTCTTACCAAAACTAAATTAGGGATGTTATTATAATCCCCTGAGCCTTTTTTCAATCCCAGGCTTCCGGGACTGCGTACAGACAAGCCCGGGATTTGAGGGAAGAGTACAAAATGAAAAAAATATTTAAAAATCTACTTTTATTTTTAAAACTTTCCTTACGGATTAGATGACTTGTGTGCTGCCAAAAATGGGAAATCGTAGTCCTTTCCTAACATCGCGCTAGCATCCCACAAAGCGTCGCGATCGAAGCATGTCGCCTGATAAATCGAGGAGAATTTATTTCCCTGCCACACAACTGTATACCGTGGTTGTTATTGTTCTTTGCCTCTGCTTGACGGTGGAGTAATTGCCGCTGTGAGATTCGGGCACGATGCTAGAAAAAACATTTGCCCACGTTTAAACGCTCTTCTTAAGTGACCCCGTAAACCCAATAGTCCTCGGGCCAGTAATGAAATTTACTTTATATTAATACCTCCATACATGGAAGCGGCGCGTTAACCCAGACTGCCAATGTCAAATGTTTCGGGTGTCGGACTGACAAACGAGTCACTTTTTTTTGTCGGAAAATTTTACCACAGTGTATTACATGCAATTTTTTATTGCGCCAAAAATCGTAAGTGTTACAGTCACGTTCGATGATTTTGTTGCTGTCATCATGCAGTCGTATCCCTGTTGTGTTTAAAAAAAATATTATTTACGACTCAATTTTCTCCAAAATGATTGACTTGCAGACATAATGTATTATAAACTTTTTGCTTAGAATAATTTTTATAAATTTTAACTGTTTGATTCTATTAACTTTACATAGAGCCGGACTGCGGTTGCGGCTGAAGTCATTTCTGAACAGCTAACTTCTGTCATCGTAGTTCGTTTTTTGGGTTAAAATAGTACTGACCTGTATGACGCTTGAATCGTGTTGAGCTTCAACGATTCTTCACTTTAGTTTATTTGATTTGAACATTGAGCCATTGGTTTTCTGCAGTCCAAACACAGATTCTTCGGCACCCGCAGAAATTCTCGCCTTTGACTACCAAGATACTCTGGACAGTTTGACTTTCACCGTATTAATTTCGAGATCAAACCGAGTCTCCGGGATACGATATAGGCTTGTATCAGGAAACAGCAAAGTCTGGGAACATAAACAGGTATCGAACATGAACAGAGTGGGCTGAACAGCTGAACAGCCCCTGTATTTGTAAAATATAGTTCTTGTTTTCTGAAGATGGTACTGTTTTTATGACTGCTTGTAACATAGCATATCGTTTTTTGTAATAGATGGTTTAAAAGTCGATAATCAGTTTTTAAAATACGATAAAAAATAATGTTTATTTGGATTCACCCCTTTTTCTTACAGTACCAGTTATTATACAGACTCAAAACATTATTTTTATCGGCTATTTTAAAAACGGTGCCAGATGAAAACGGGCCGTATTTTAAAAAACGGTGTTGTATTTTAAAAACGGTGCCGTATTTTAAAAATCTATGCCGTATTTGAAAATACAGGCTGTATTTTTGAAAATACAGGGCTGTTCAGCTGTTTATTTTGCTGTTCATATTTAATTACCTGTTCATGTTTAGACTTCTTGCGCAGGCGTCATAATTGTAAATACACATATTAGTTAAGTCCAGAGAGACTTGGACAGTCTCAAGTCTGTATGCAGTGAAATTAGAAACTGTCAAAATTGTCTTAAGACGATCAAAGGCAAAAGAGAACACACATGTGGTGAGATTCTTCTGCAAGACCTGCAACACCCACGTACCCGAGAATCACCCGTGTTACATTCAAAAGGACACAGGAAAACCAAAGATAAAAAGACTGCCAAACAAGTGATAATTAAATAGCTTAAAATTATAAAACTGTTAAAATGTGCTTTAATTCGTAATTCCAAGTCAAAGACCTTTCATTTAAACCCAAACAAGACTACTTTTGACAACCGGAAGTTGTGACCGGAAATGACGATTTTGGTCATTGCAGATTCGGTATGCAGAAGTTGTAAAGTGAATCCAAACAAGTTAAAATTTATAAAAAATATCCATTACAGTTATTTTATTGCCAGAAGTTGCTAATGCCAAAGGCAACTAACGCCAAATGTTGCTAGCGCCCCTCTTCTTTAAAAGTAGGGGTTATGTTGTGATTCTTCTTCTTTTCGAACAGTCATTTTCTAAGCCACGTGATATTTGACAGATGACGAGGCGACCACGCCTAAATAATGCGTTGCGCAAGATTCCTAATCGCTTTTAAACAAAAATCGTAATAAAAATAATTGTTTAAAAAAGAATGACTAAAATCAAACCACTAGAAGCCAAGATATACGTTAAAAACTGTTAAGACCCTATTTACACTCAAATAACGTAATTATTAAAAATTTAGTATTAATATTTGTAGATTTATAAAAATTAAATTATTAGCAAAGGATACCACTAAAATCGGTCTACTAGAAACCGGAAATATGCGTTAAAAACTGTTGGGCCCTATTTACTCTCAAATAACATATTTATTTTAAATTAATTAGTGTTAATGTATTTATTTAAAATAATTGTTTAAAAAAGAATGACTAAAATCAAACCACTAGAGGCCAGATATGTATACGTTAAAAACTGTTAAGGCCCTGATAACAATATTGTAAAAACAACATTCGAAAACAGTAAATCATATCAATATGTTTATACATATATGGAAATAATGTTATCCGCCTCATTAAAATTCGATAATAAATATAAAAAAATATGGATAGCATAATTATAATTACCGCAGGCTATTTCCTTGATAACATGATTTAGTAAACACGATGTACCAACTTAGTTTATGACTCTCTTAATAAAATAATAATAATTACGTTTTTAACATTTATTGTATACAGGACTACCACAGTATTATTTTAGTCTTAACCTCAGGGCCAGTATTATATACATTATATGACTCACGAAAAAAAAAAGATCTCACTAAGGGGGTTATCACGTTATCACCCTCAGCACGGCAGGACGGGTTGAGATCCTATGACGTCATCTTAGCAATTTCACAAGCACACACGCACGCTGTAACGGACCTGTAGCTAAGCGGGTTACCTAACTTAAGCAGCCACGCTGCCTCGACGCTAGGTGGAGTACCTAACTTGGTAGGCGGGTTGCCGAAGCGCTAGGCACTGTAACTAACTTCAGTTGTGCGCCCAGGTTGCTAGCTTGGGCGCTGGCCCTGGCTAACTTCAGCTGATGCACCCGGGTTGCTAACTTGGGCTCTAGGTCTGTAGCTAACTTCAGTTGGTGCGCCCCGGGTTGCCTAACTTGGGCGCTAGGCCCTTGGAACAGATGAAAATAATACGACAAGTTCTATAAAATTTTTCCGTTTAAGCCCCCCTGCGGAGATATGATCCCCTAAAGGGGGCAGCTAGAAATCGATTTTTCGTGAATAACTTTTAAAGCGCTCTGCATAATTTGATAATATTTTAGTACGATGCATACTAGTAAAGACCTCTTAAAATAGTGCCCTTGAAACTTATGTCGCTTCTTTAGTTTGCCAGGGACGGACTAGTTTTCGCACATTATTGATAATATTTTTACGCCCTGTATGGTGAAGACACAAAAAATATGTTTTTGGGTAGTTTAAACCTTTTGCTAAAAAGGTACTCTTGTTTGACATCGATAAAATGAGCCGTTTTCGAGTAAAAATTATTTTAACAATAAAGAGTTCTGACCTGCTACGAGAGGACTTCAATACTGAATCAAAATTACAAATTACATCGAAAATAAAATATTGTATTATTAAACAAAAAATAAACTCTTATTGTTAAAATAATTTTTACTCGAAAACGGCTCATTTTATCGATGTCAAACAAGAGTACCTTTTTTTAGCAAAGGTTTAAACTACCCAAAAACATATTTTTTGTGTCTTCACCATACAGGGCGTAAAAAATATTATCAATAATGTGCAAAACTAGTCCGTCTCTGGCAAACTAAAGAAGCGACATAAGTTTCAAGGGCACTATTTTAAGAGGTCTTTACTAGTATGCATCGTACTAAAATATTATCAAATTATACAGAGCGCTTTAAAAGTTATTCACGAAAAATCGATTTCTAGCTGCCCCCTTTAGGGGATCATATCTCCGCAGGGGGCTTAAACAGGAAAAATTTTATAGGAACTTGTCGTGTTATTTTCATCTGTTCCAATGCTTATGCGACAATTTTAACCATAGCTCACCAGCTCATATTATTTAAAAACTTTAGTCACCTGCGAAAGCAAGCAGAAATTATATAAGCACTTTGCAATTAAGCATTTTTCGAATTATTTTAAAAAAGTTTTTTTTTAATTAACTGCTAGGTAATTAACAGGTATCCTGCCGGTGTATATTGAACAAGCTAGTGCCTGGAACTGCAATGAAATGGACCTCACGATAATAAGCCTTTTAAAACCTACTTAGGTAGGTTAGGGTTTCTTTTGACAAGTCTACCATAAATATTCATACCGCTCTATTATATAGAAGCGGCGCTTTTACCCAGCCTAATTCTAACATGTTTTGAGTGTCGGACTGGGCGAATCTGTCACTTTTTTGTAAGACAGGTTTACCACAATATTTCACATGCAATTTTTAAACAATAAGGGTTACAGTAATGAAAACATAGAGGTCAAAATTCACATGTTTCGGGTATCGGACTGGGTGAGCTTCATAACTGTAACCCTTACAACTTTTGGCACAATGTTTGAAAATGTGATAAAGTTGCTTGACAAAAAAAGTGACGTTTTTGCCCAGTCCGACACCTCAAATATGTCAAAATTGACAAGCTGGGTTAAAGCGCCGCTTCCATATATGGCGATATAATTATTCGTGATAGACTTACCGAAAGGAACACCCCTAAATAGGTTTTAAACATGGATAACCTACATTTAGGTCCGCAGTGGCCAGAAGCATTTTTCGGATTTTTACGACCTCACGCAGTAAACAAATGGACGAACATGCGCACTTAAAAGCCGTGGAAAAATACAACACTGGCACCCCATACCCTTCGTCCGCGGTCTGACCGTGACGCTCATTAGCTACCGTACTTCGGACGAAAAACCAGCAGCGGGACTACGTGTACTGTAGTATTCTACAAATCGACTTCATTCTACCTCACTCGCACTCTGTGTTCAAGAAAACACGCTTGAAGTCAATCAAATTGGTCGTCTACAAGCGAGGTTTTCAAACGTGTCGAATTCTACCAAAATTTTAAAAAGTAGCACATAACCCTAAAATAAACTTAGGTGTTTGTTAGTTTGCTATGATTTATAAATTTATTTGGTTCCTTTTGTGTTATTAGAATGCAAAAATTTATTTTATTGTTTTTTACAATAATAGAAAAATATAATGTTAGTTCTAGCTAGCCATGTGTACTGTCCGACCAATGTGACCTTGATTTTTGCAAAGATTTACAATTGTATAAGCTAATATGTTATTTAATTTTTAGTTTAGATAAATTGGTCACATAATTTTGCTTTACTGATTTAAATTATTTACACTAGGGAACATTTAGCAATTTATTTGAAAAAAAGGTTAAGTTAATCTTTAGAAAAATGTAATTTGATAAGGAGGGAGTATCCGACAGACATAATAACTGCTAATGCCATGGTGTAAATTGACTCCAAGAGTAAAAGAGAGTAAAATTATAACGATCAATTAAAAACCTAACCCTTTTTTATTCCATGTTAAAAACAATAATTTAAAACTCAATTGCTCAATAATGATATTTCGTAAATCTAATAAGCAATGGCTGTATGTGTGTGATTTTTCATCTTGCACAGTTAAACAGAGAAGGGTTAGTACACATATAGACACAGTCTATTGTGACACAGAATACCAAGAAGTCCAATTATCGACTACTCGAGTAGAAATCTACGATAGAAAGTGAGGTGTAGAATTTTA
This sequence comes from Listronotus bonariensis, assembly GCA_014170235.1. Taxonomy (NCBI): domain Eukaryota; kingdom Metazoa; phylum Arthropoda; class Insecta; order Coleoptera; family Curculionidae; genus Listronotus; species Listronotus bonariensis. Next base: position 84,966 of record JACEGR010004182.1, read on the forward strand.
TAGAGCACAGAGTCCCGCTGTAGGACGGCGTCGACAAATTCTTTTCGATAATGCGGATAGTCTGTTTGGCGCCAGGCGCATTCACCCTCGATTTGCTTGCGCACCAACCCGTTTATTCGCCCATGAAATGTAAGTTTTGTTTCGCGCGTGTAATTACATTGGCAATCTATCAGATCAGTGGTTTCAAAAGGGTAATTTTAATAAATTCCATTTAATTGCTGGCTCAGGCCCTTAACGTAATTTGTCAGTTAAAACTGTAAAATTCTTGAGTACCATTACCTTCATCTTAAAATTGGGGCCGGTTAGGAACTATGCTTGTACTACATTTTAATCTCATTTTTGACCAGGATTTCTTTAATGTTTTTGTCTACACACACAGTTTTTAGTATGAGTTTTTACTATATTACCTGAAAGCCATAAAAATGTACGTGATCCAAATTTTGTCGGTCACCATCCAATCTGGCAGCAACTGCTTGAGCTTCTTTGGAAGGATTTTCAATAGTTATATAAGAAACTTCGAGATCATCGTTCTGAGCCCACAGTACCTGGGAACAAAAAGGTGCCTACAAAAGAAATATTTTAAAAAGCGTGTTAAAAATAGTGCTTTAGTTTTAATTTTCTTACATAGCACGTTATTTAAATACCTACTTAAGATTTTTTTAACCCAAAGCTTTATACATAGTGTTTCCTTAATGCGGTAGGGCGTACTCCTGAGCCAATTTTATAAAAAAGATGTTATAAACAGGGGTTTCCTAATTTTTTGTTCTTAAGATACAGGGTATTAACACTTTTTTAGTACCATTTGTTTAATTAATTATAAACTTTATTTAATTAAGTATTTACTGTTGTTCCATAACTTCTTATAAAAAAATGTTACCATATTTTTTAAAAGAAAAAATAAGAAAAAATTGCCCTGGTTGCCATTTTACATTAGCGGAAGCAAGAAAAGTAAAAGGCGTATATTTTTGTCAATAATATCAACCATGATGGTCTACGCCGCCACTGGTCTCTATAATTAAAATTAAGTAATGACTTAATTCACTTCCTGTTATAACAAATAATTTAGCCAAATTGTATTAAAATGAAATATGAGATATTTAAAATTTTATTTAGAAAAACGCTTTTTTAGGTTTACACCCTGTATCTTAGAACAAAGTCATCTCGGACCTATGTTTACCTAAACTTTTTTTTAATTGGCTCAGAAATACGCACTTATTTTTATTACTGCAATTAGGAAACACCCTGTACAATATTTAGAACACCAAATTGTAAAAAAAAGCTTCTTTATAAATATTGCTCAAATTTGTTTCTATCATCGAATAAATCTTTGTATTATTATTAAATATCTTTATCTAAACTTCCTCTGAATATATTAATTTGTAAACAAAATTTACAAAGATTGTTTTGCTTTTAACAACATAAATACCATAGTAATGTTATAAAACGTTATTTACGGATCGGTTATGTTGACGTTTAAAGCAATGTATTATACTTCAAAGTTGTCACCAATTATTACCGCGGTTATAATTGGTTGAACGCTCTAAAATTGATGGTAGTCTTACCAATGGTTGCTTTGTTTCGCAATGGGTGTACAGAGTATGCTGGATCGCCATTTTTGAAACCTGTCCACCGGGATTCACTTGATTTGCCACGCTGATCCAGTCATGGAAGCGCTTTGAGACAAAGACTAGTATGACATCTTCAGGGTTCCGTAGGTACCATAAGGGTTATTGGAACGGTGGTCTTCGGGATCAATACAATTTGTTTATAAGTTCCCTTTGAACGTGAATACATTTTCTTGTATTTCCACCATCCTGTGAAAAAGCACAAAGTATACCGGGTGTGTCTCACAGCTGGTTCCCCTATAACCTTTTACCTTTTACGATGCAAAAGTAAAATTTGGTATATTATTGATGTGTTTTCTGTTTTTTTTTATAACCGGTAATTACTGCTCCTTTCAAATTTTAAATGACACCATTGGTATAATTTATCTTTTATCTCAATAGAATATGATATTCTGAATATAATGACACGTCTTTATGTCCTTATTGAACACTTCTGCTGTCAAAAATTTAATGTTTTAATGACTGAGCTAAAATGGTTATTTTTATATTAAGTGGCCATGGGAAAAGTAGATTATTCATCTTCTGTTTTTACGACTTTTCAGAGCTTTTTTTCAAATAGAAAACCGCTCATTAGCATATTATCCTAAAAAATTTGGTAAATGGGGGTTTTTGGGACGCTGATTACGAATCTAGAAAAAAATTGTCGGACACGTTTCGTTCTTGGGATACTCATTATCAATCTTGAATAAAAAACTAATCAAACTCATCATGTATCTCTCAAGCAATTCTTTAGTTTTCCGCTATACGGGTACTTATTATTTGACTTTTATCTTTTAAAAACCCATTTTTTACTTATTTTACCCATATTTTTCATAAATATGTAAAGCTTTACTTTTAATCATTTCGATCACAGTAACCATGGCTCCGCCAAGAGAGAGAGAGGTAGAGGGCGGAGAAAATTAATAACTAAAAATTTTTAAAAATTCCAGAAATCTTAGAAATTATTTTAAAAATTGTTGATGCTGAAATATTATTATTTCTTGTATTGTCTTAAAATTAAAAATTTATTTTTAAAGTTTTACGGATGTGGTTACCCTTACTTACTCTTATAGCAGCATTTATGGCGTCTTGAATACGAGCGTATCCACCACTTCCTACTGTGTAATCGGCCTTACAGTGCTGAATTGTCTTGGGTGTCCATCCTTGCAAATACGCTTCCTTCGTGTAAGATGCTGCTTCGGAATCGGACAAAACTGGACGTGTATTGGTACCTGGATACTTCTGGTGATCTGCTAACACGACAACCCCGAGAAGAGGCAACAACAAGAAACTGATACGGAACATTGCGTGTATCTGTAAATTTATTTTTGATTTTATACCATTTCCTTTAAAATTCAATAACCATGTTCGCAAGTATGATTCTGAACAAGCTCAGGGACTATTCGAATGCGCAGGATTGGGATTTTTGATGGAAGTTGATGAAACTGAAAGTTTGGATTGGGTTTTCATGCACATTATTGATATGGTCAACTGTTTTATGTTTACAGTTTATTTGTTTGCACCACTTTTTATACAGTCTGTTTTAAATTGGTGCGGGACTGTATCGATATCTCAGAAACCACAAGATATCTAAAAATAGTTAAATGGGGAAAGTTTTTAAGACCAATTATGTAAGAGAAGAAAAGTGCTTGTACATGGATAAATTTTACCTGTGTGAAAAAACTGAACTGTTGCTTTTTCCAAAAGTGTCCATAACTTATTCCTCAAAATTTTTCTGTTAAAACGCGGGGTTTGTGGGCAAGAAATTAAACTCTTCTTCTTAAAATCTGTATTTGACTTTTAGATAAAAATACATTCCCAAACATTTACCAAAAAAGGTTAACCTTTAAAAGGTAATTTGGACACCCGTTTTCGAGATATTTAAATTAAAAAAATTATAATATATTAATTGTCCAGGTCGAAATATAGTGTTTTATAATAGGATAATAAGTCCTGAGCACGTAAATTCTTGAATTACTTTAGAAACAAAAGCTTAAATAAACTTATGTCTCTGAATGTCTAAACTAGCTAATTTTAAAATTTAATCAACCCACATCTTAAAAATCCATCTAGACACAGATTTATTTTAACTTTTTGAAGGTAACTTAAGGATTTAAACCTAAAAAGCAATATTTTATTTTGAAGCATTTTTTCTTCCCACGAAAAAGATTAAAACATAAACGTTTTCTCGTCAGAAGTGTACATCTCCATTAAAGACTTTTTACTACTTAAATCGGTAGTTAGGTTAGTGGACACCCTGTATAAACATGCTTAAACACTTTCAGATCATAAGCGTTAAACAAAAAGTTTTTAACAATAAAAACAAAATAAAATTTAAATGTACAGGGTGTCCCAACTCTATGTATACACGAAATAACTTCTCTACTGTAAAGATACAAAAATAAATTTAATAAGAAATTTTATATATGAATGGATTTATTATTTACAGCACTTGGGTAATATACAAGGTGTCCTAAAATTTTTTCTTGTCAATAGGGTAAGAACCCCACAAAATTCACAAAATTTTACTCTGTATTAAATTCTGCATCAAAAATGTATTACACACTATACGTCAATTATGGCTGGTTTTAGTTATCAACAGTATGCAGATATACTTATGAACGATTAAAAGTGAAGAAAAAAATTACTATTTTGGTTTGATTTTTTCATTTTTAATAAAACTATTAGCTGTCAGCGTGACAAATAATAATATATTACCATGAAATTAATTACCTTTTATTCTATGAGACTACCAAAACGAAAGTAAGATAACTTAACCTAAAGCAGCAATAATTAAACTGGTGCTTTTTTTAGTGCAATTATGTGAATATTTTTATAAAATAAACCAAATTTCTGACATACCTATTAGTAGTCATTACAATGAAGGGTTATTAATTACATGGTATTATAAAATTTTGTCATTCTGGCAGTGACAGAAATACTTAAAAATAATAAGTCTATCTGTTACGGCTCCCCTAGGTCGCTCAGATCATGGCTTGGTTACTATATCTTACCCTGCACATCCCGAGGTAAATGAATGCATGCCACCACGCAACGTATGGCAGAACAACTCAGCCGACTGGGATGGCCTAAAGGGACTTCTTTGCCACCTACCCCTGGGATTCCATCTGCTTTTCTTCTCGTGATCCTTCTAAAATTTGCAATCAACTAACTGAATCAATTCAATTGGGCATTGAAACCTATATTCCACACACCATCAAAAACTCCAAACAATCCAGTAACAAACCCTGGTTTTCCAAATCTTGTGATAAAGCTAGAATTTTAAAAGTTCAGGCTCACAAGAAGTTTCTACAGGATCCTAGTCCAGAAAACCGACAGGCCAGCATTGAAGCAAGAAACTACTACAATCAAACAATTTCTGAAGCCAAAGACTCATTCGACAATCGTATTAAAAACAAAGTTCTTTCTTGCTCAAATGGCAGCAAATCTTTCTGGTCCTTTGCGAAAAACATAAGTAGGAATTTTTGTACCAGTTCTTTTCCACCACTAACTTTGGAAGATGAAATTATTTCTACTGCTAAAGGCAAGGCAGAACTATTTGCTAAACAATTTGCTGCCAATTCAACCCTTGACCCTCCCGTAAATCATCCAATTCCAGCGGTTACCCCAGTTCCTCATAAAATGCCCGATATTATTTTTAAGGTAAAACACATTAAGCGTATCCTTTCTTCCCTTAACATCAAGAAATCGTCTGGGCTGGATGGCATACCAGCAGTCGTTTTAAAAAAATGTGCTCCAGAACTTGCACCAATCTTAACTCGGCTCTTTCGAATTTCTTACGACACAGGTATCTTTCCGGAGAGCTGGAAAGCTGCACGTGTTCAACCTATTCCCAAGAAAGGATCTAAATCTCTTCCATCTAACTATAGACCAATTTCAATTCTCTCAGTTCTTTGTAAAGTAATGGAAAAATTCATTAATTCACAAATTCTTAAGTATTTAGAAAAACACAAAATTTTGCATGACAGGCAGTATGGATTTCGCCACTAAAAGATCTACAGCAGATCTTCTTTCCTTCGTATCACACTGCTGAATATAAGTCTCTTGAGTTTCTAGGTGAGTCCCAGATCGTTGCTCTTGATATATCCAAAGCTTTTGACCAGGTCTGGCATGCCGCACTTCTTAATAAACTTCCCTCCTCAAATACCTCAATATGGGTATCAAATGGAAGGGCTTGATTGGTAGAATAGAACCCACTATAAAAAATTAAAATCCAAAATGGATACTCCACAAAATGGCGGATTATACATTTTTTTTCACAACTACCAATATGGGTATCAAATGAAAGGGCTTGGTTGGTAGAATAGAGCTCACTATAAAAAAAATAAAATTCAAGATGGACGCTGCTGCAAATGGTGAATTACTACATATTTTCCACAACTACTTCAATATAGAATCGTTGGTTAGTTCTGGTTAGTTATAGTAAGAACTCAATAGAATGAGAAGTATCAACTAACAACAAAACTAAAAACTTAAAAAAAAAAAAAAAAATTCATAAAAAAAAAACTTTTTATGTTAAACGGTTTTATTGTACTAAAAGCTAAAAAATAATCTGGTAAGTCCTAGCTACCAGATCGCACCAATCTTCATCAATCTGGGGTATTGATCAGACAAATAATAAAATCGTTGGGCAATTGACATTTCTATCATAATA